>JACJUY010001451.1:3371-20862 GCA_014220935.1 Platorchestia sp. MABIK | reverse complement strand
GGGGGGGGGGGGGGTGTTCATGTCTAATGTTCATAGCGCCATAAAATTTTAGGACCGAATAGTCCACCACCTAAGGGTCCTTTTTCAACAAAAAAAAAATGCTCATCGGACCGACAGGGGCCTAAGATGATCCCCTTAAATTGGTTCTCTATTCGATTTTTATCCTGACATTCAGCACTCGTTTACACTTTTGCCTTCATAATGCTTATACTGCCCGAAAAAAATGTACCTATTAGGTAGCTTAGCGCTGACCGTCGTCACATCGCTCATATGATCGTGTGCATTCCTTTCATGCTCGTCAGAAGATTGGATGGTATTGTTGGGTAGGACCAAGTCGGGTGTCGAAAATATTGAAGTCAATTTAGTCGCGAAATGTTTACGGACAAGAAGGAAAGTCAATCACGTGGTGTTGGCTCAAAGCATCTCTATAGTGAGCTTGTTTGGTGGCATCCATGTTTTCACGTCATTTTTCAAGTGGTTTTTGCATTTCAAAGGCTCACTTTGTTTCTTGAAAGTTGGAGTCAACACACTGCAGCGACCACGCTCTCGTCTTGTTCACAAGTTCAGTTCCAGCCAATTCCTTTGAGGAAATTGCTGATCGCTAACTCGTATATGAGAAGAGATGTGAGTTTTTATTTGATGTGTTGTGTTTTTCCATCATAGTTGAAGCGCGCTCGCGCAATGTTACTTTCCAAGACGATTGCGGTACTCCTATAGTACTGCCTGCCGTAGTGCAAGGGGTGACGTGGCTGGATCATCGAGCAATTGGTTGTCCCCTCGGCATTGCCATCGCTTTACAGCTTGATGGCATCATCAGGTGTGGCCGACTTGAGTGCATTACACGAAGTGGTGTCGTCTTCTTGCTCGATGGAGAGTGCGTTTCTTTGGACCTCCGTTTATGGGAAGACTGACGTATGATTTAACGTTAGTACATGGAATTTACGTGAGACTTTCTTCATGATTAAGCCTCACTGACAGTTCTTTTACTTACTGCACAATTAACGCGTGATTGCTATTGCTTGATATATTTGCATACAGTAGTAGTCTTAAGCCGTCGAAACGAACTGTTGTAAGAACGTTCTTATTTTTACGCCAAGAGGAATTTTGAAAAGTTTCTCTCGCAAAACAATTAGGACTTGTACCTGAGAAACTTGCAAGTATATTAAGAGTCAATTAATTTTCATATGTTACTTCCTCCAACAATAAATATTTTATGTGGAAAAGAGATTATTTCAATCTCTCCCAAATTAGAGTTACTAAAGGAATTCAGTTTTTGACAAAATGGCTTCTGTAATTTGGTCTAAATTTGAATCTATTAACAGTTTTTTTCAATCGTACTATATTTTGGCGATCCAGTGAACGTCAACGTTGAAGACAGCCTGTGCACAGTTGGATATAATTATATAGACTTTTCTATAAATACGAGCTTATTGATATTCCGTTCTGTACCACCGAAAAACAACACTGGGGTGGTGACGCACATTTTCTCCGAGGAATGCGTTGAATAGGCGCGTGCGAAAAATTTCCAGTCTAGCTTTTTCGCTAGTTCATCTAAGCTTTTAGCCCTCAAGTATAGCTTTTATATAGAGCGGCTGTAGTCTTGTCACAGATGCTTCGGCCAAAAAGTTACACTGGGCTGGTTTGGCTTCCTCTAAATGTTTGGAAAACACATTGACGAGCACAACTTCACCTTTCTTAATTTTGGGTGTTGAATATTAATTTGAGCAGCTGGCGTTGGAACAACCAGAAACAAGCACAAATTCTAACATGTAAAAATTTTAAATTTGATCAGCTGCGCTACTTAAAAATTTATTTTTCAGACAACATGCACCTGTTGGACGGCTTATTTTATACATGCCAACATCAGTTAATTTATACTGGCAAGTTTCAGTTCAATTTTTCTTTTCTGTTTCACATTATCGTTGATGCTTCCATACTTCATGCCGGGATTAATGAAGATTAGCTTAACTACGTCGATACTGAATATTTATATCTCTGTTTTGTTAGTCTTTCGGTCGATACGGCTGTGTTTAGGTAAGCTGCATGCGAATATCGGAATGGACGAGTAAACTGCTAAATTTGCGGAAAAGGATGAGAATCCAAGTTTCATTTTCGGAACTCAAGGCTTAGCAATTTTTCTAACTCCGTCTAAATATTTTGAAACTGTAAAATTCATGGATACTAGCTTAAAGGTCCAATAAATTTGTACAAAGAAATTAGGCTAACACGATCATTCACTTACGTAATGCTTACCAAATATTTTAGTTTTTAGTGTCAGTATTTGTGTAAGCTTCTCGTTTTCAATTTTTCAGAGTACTGAATCTCATCTAATCTACGCTTTTAGAGAGACTGTTATTTGGCTGGCAGTTTCAATGAAGCTTCATTGCGTCGCTTTATAAATACTGATCAAATATATGTTTCTCTTAACTTCTCCGCCAAATGCGCACTGCCACAAATCAAATGCGCGTTTTGAGAGTTTTCTCTGAATGAGACTTGAATATCGTTGTTTCGTTCGCAGGTTTGCAACGATGCATTTTATTGGAGAGGTGTGAGTGTGTTCGTGTGACCATGCACTGGGTTGCAGGCGCGTTTCTCGGGCAGCTGAACAGATGCACTCCAAGTGCGCAGCTGTTCCAACACCTGCTCATCAGAGCACCGCTGTTTGTACTGCTGCTGTTTCGTCAGAATGTAAACAGCGCGAGACCGTGAGAACAGCGGCGTTATTTCACGGCGTAAGAAAGCGACGCATTCAAAGTGCTGGCAGCGCTGTGGTGTCAGAAGCGCGGCTTATACAACACGCTTGACAGCCTGAACTGGGCTTTTTTTTAACCCTCTGCTTCCCAACACTCAAATAGTTTAGGGAAAAGTTTTCTAAGATGATTGCAGTCATTACCCGGAAATATCAGCAAAATTGCCCTAGCATGTTTTTTTCTGTAGAAGCAGATGCTTACTTCCTTTTTAAATTGAAAAAAATATGCTTTAAAAATGTATGCTTCGACGCCAAAAAATGGTCGAAAAATCTGAGAAAAATATCAATTTAGTTTTTGCATAATTTTATTTGTAAATTCATGTACGTATGAAAAACTTGCTCAAGTTAAATAAAAAAGTTATTAAATGTATTGCATAAACCATGAAGCTTACACTGAGTGTTGCACGTGTCAAACTTCTGGAATCTCTAAAAACATAGTTGCAGGAATACTATGAAATGCCCTAATTTTGTTATTTAGTTCCAATTATTTCCCTACTAGTTGAATCCTCCTGAAATTTGGTCAATTTCCCTAAACTGGAAGCACCAGCCATCTGGGAACTGGAGTTCCCGTCAGGAGGCAAAGGGTTAATGTGCTCCATGAGTTAAATCTTCTTTTAGAATATCTGAGTGGCTTAAAAATTATTGCGTAATTATGTGAACTACACGCGTTTCCTGAGCTAAGGAAAAATATAGATTTTTTTACTGGGTTTATGTAAGTCAAAAGCCTATGAGGCAAACTGGAGGCTTATCTGAAAAACTGCATGCAGTATTATAAATTCATGTATTTTCTTCTAATGTTTATCAGGCTTGAGCTGTAAAAGTTGTAAAGGGCTACTATGTCCATATTTCAAAGATGCCCACCAAGCGATCGATCTTGAAGTTCCCCAATGTTACCATCACATTGGAGCGATTTTCAGAAAAAGATGTTTTCTGAAATTTGTAGACGAAGCGAAATAGTTTTACTTGAATATTCTTATTTATTTGATAAAAGTTTTGTGGAAGTGTACAGTTGAGTGAAAAGAACGAAGTACATTTTTTTGATAGCAGTTATTACCGACAATGTGAGTGAATTATCAAGGGCAAATATTGATTTATTTACCTAGGTCGCTATCTTCGTTGGTATCGTGTATTCCGCGCAATATTTTTCGAGCCTCAGAACAGGCCAATTTCGCCCTCAGCAAATACACGGATTGATTTTGTGGCAGGCTCAATTGGACCCTAAACGATTCTCCTTCCCGAAACTGCCCCCACACTTTTGTAGTATTTGTTCAGTGGAATGTTCTATTGCATCTAAACCTTTTTGCATTGAAGTTGCTTTCCTTCAGCCCCAAATGACCCAGTGTTTTCTATTCAGCAGTCAGATGTCTGTTTCGAAGCTGCATATTTTAGCAGGTAGCGGGCTCGGCCGATAGGCTCGGCTAGCTCCCTTGCTATTTACCTCCACCTGCCGACATCGCATCGCAATTTTCGAGGACGGTTTTTGTAGAGCCGAAGCTTTATTTTGGAGCTGATCGCCTTGTTTGCGTGAAATTTAGCCGTTACGATGGAAAATCTCTGAGCAGCATCGAGAGAATTGAAGGCGAGCGTGCTGCTTTGCTGCCGGTGCTCGGGGCTAATTGGAGAGCTAGGTTTTTTCAATTCGAACGCTGGTGCACTTATTTAATTGGAACACTAGTGTTTTCATTCAATTGGTATACTGGTATTGATTATTTAGAGAGCTTTTAATTGGGACAAATGTACTGTTATTTAATTGGAACACTGGTGTTTCTGTTTGGTAACAATTGGGTCTCTGGTATACTTTTTTTGCTAGAACATTTCTACTGAGCCTCACGTGGGAAGCGCTCGCTCTGTAACCTGGCTGTTTCGAGACGGTCACGATCGAAGTTCATAAGCGAGCGCCGTGATCTGTTAACTACGAATTTAGATCTATTTCCAAAAGGAATATTGATACATGTTGAAATGAACTCCACATAACATCCGAAACAATTTCGATGGAAATACAAACAAAACAATGGCTAAGAAAGTATTCTTACACAGATAATTTTGTCCTCGTCAACATCTTATGAAGGCAGAAGCTTTGTTCAAACGCGGATTGGGTTTTCCCTGCAAGACGCAAAGTCGGTGTAGGTTCCCATTGCAAGACAGAATAATGGCGGATTTGGACAGCGATAGTTAAAGCGTTTTCATCTCTCTCATGAGCACTCTAACCTAATTCATATTTTGAACAACTATTCCTACGACTTTTACCTAGAGCTTCATGGTATGACATAAGAACTGAAATAGAAAGAATATTCATCGAATTAAACATAACCGGTTTAGTTCAACGTCAAACTTTGTCAACAGAATTCACTTGAAAATGCAGCATCTTTGGGTCTTAACATTTGAATTAAATTCAACCAGAGAAAGTAATTATACACCTAATCAACGAAGCTGTCCTTTCAGTTATACGCAGCAATTAGATCATTTTGCATCTATTTTTTACCTGCGACATGAGTGAAGATAATGTCAGTCAACACCCAAAATTCAAACATTTAACTAACTTCAGTTAATTACATGTTAATTCCTCCTTGAGCAAGCTTATTTCAATTACAATACTTGCAGTTTTTCACCATTTTCCCTTCTTGAAAAGTCTCGTTTTACGTCGATTTGAAGCAGTTTCGTTTCTGTTACAAAGAAGGCTGGACTGTGGACACATTGGAAAATACTTCTTTATAAACCAAGACAAGAAAAAGGTTTCACCGCAGTCACAGATACAGTTCTTCATTTCTCTCACAATATGCACTCCCCTTAATTTGAAAAAATAAGGCATAATTCTCTTTCACGCAACAATTCACTGAGAGACAACATAACTTGACAGAGCTTGAGTTTAATTTCAAGTGACATGGAATCTATTTACTGTACCCTTTAATGAACATTCGAAGTGCACCTAACATTTCGGTTAAACAAAATGACAGTTGTGTCAGTCATACGTGACTTGATGCCTAATCATGTAGAAGCACTAACAATGCAAATTACAAACATTTCACAGGCGCATTAATTAGGAGGTTCCTGAAAACCCTGCGGCGCAATCAATTAAATGATATCCGTGATAAATGAATAATACTTTTAGTATTCCAATTACAAAGCAAAGGAGTTTCTTGAGCTTGAGTTAACAAGGGAAACGAACCATCGATACTGCAATCAACAATTCAGTAAATTCTACTCTAATTAAATGAAATTTCTACTGCGCCACTAAACTATGAATACTAAATCCCGAGCTTCACTAAATTGCTAACAAACTCAGCAGCGTTCCAATCTACAGCAGATGATGCGTACGGCACCCCCATGAAGTCAGAACTCCAGCGCCCCAACAAAACAGGATAACTAAAAAATGAATTAAAACACCAAAGTTCAAAAATCAACACTTGTGCTGGAGTTTAAGGTTCGTCATCATTGGAGCTCCGAACACGACTTTGATTGTACTCATGTCTCTTCACTCGTCCTCTAGTGTTTGGTATGGCAGAGATTCTTTATATTAAGCCCCATTTATCATCAAAATATGGAGTCTTACCTCTAGACTCGGAGTGAAATCCGCTAAATCATTTGTGATCGTTTTGTGATCATTATCATCATTTGTGATATTGTGATCATAATCATCATTCAACGACCTACGAGCGAGCTAAGCATTACTATCATGATGTAGAGTCTTACAGGTAGAACCGCACAAATTTGAATTTGAAAACATTTTATTTCTGATTCCTCTAAAAGTTGCGAATCTGAAAACAATCTCATTAGCTCAAACGCTAAAATTCATTTGAGAAAATAACCATCCTCCTCTGGTGATAATGACATGAGCAATCTTTTAAATGATTTTTGCTGCTCTGATGTGATTAGCAAAAGGTCACAACGAATTACGGGCAATGAAAAGAAAATATAGAGAAGATTTATATTATTCTGATATTAACATGAAGATTTTCTCGGAAAGAGAACAAATGAAATGCAAAGTACGAACAGAGCGGAACCTCGAGGCATAAATTCTTGAAAAAACAATTGAGATGACAATTGAAGCATGTTCCGGCATCAAAGGATAAATGAGCACTCGGGAAACGACATATCGTAATGAATGATGCGCATAAAAAAAATAATGCAAAATAAATAGCCTCGTAACAAATTGATACCAGAGCAGTTAAATAAAAATCGATACCGAACTCAGTAGAAATACACAGTTATACTGAGGTGTTTATCTATGAGGCTCTTGAAATAGAATTATGTGCGTACATACATATACCAGGCCTCTTCTTCCTATGGGAGGGTAGCCGACAGCAGGCCACAATTATCACCCTTAGTCCCTAGAAGGCGAGAGAAGCAGCACTGGTCGCACCAGAACTGCCAGGATGAGCAGCAGCCCAGCACAACCACCTTCCACAGTCAGGCCCGACAGCCATGGCTGGTTTACCCCGACAGCTTCATTGAGTGCAGCCCCTCCTCCCGCACAGGACAGGTCAACCTCATCACACACGGGCAGGTTTCCAGTACAGCGTCAACAATAAAATTACCTTCTTCTGCACTGCCCCCACTCACTTCTGTCCGCGGTCATCTCACCACGTCCACAGTCAGACCCCTCTCATACAAAGCACGTTTCACCCCATCCATCCAACTCATCCGTGGTCTTCCTCGCGCCCTAATACCACTCACTTCCGACATTTAAATCTTTTTCACCAGCCGCTCAACATTCATTCTTTCAACATGCCCAAACCATCCAAGCACTCTTTCATCCACTCGCCTGCTCAACTTTTTGATAACCACCGTCTGCCCCCTAACAAACTCATTCCTGATCCTATCTCTTCTTGTCACTCCATACATGATCCTCAAACACTTCATCTCAAACACATCCAACTTCCTCCTCTCAACCACTCTCAAACCCCAGGACTCTGCTCCATACAACAAAACTGGCACAATCAAGCTTTCATACAGTCCCCTCTTAGCATTCATACTCAAACTCCTACGTTCAAAAACTATCATCATTGCACCTAATGTCTTACAGCCTTCACTCACTCGATACACAGTTATACTGAGGTGTTTATCTATGAGGCTCTTAAAATAGAATTGTGTAGAATAGAATTATCTGAGTTTCTTCTGAATTATGTGCCTACCTGTCGTATGCTCTGACTCGGGTAGTGCAACATCGCTTCAGTATTCGAATCCTCAATGCAGGCGTGTGTGCAAGAAATCAATCTTTACTAGTGCACCACCGACTTGAACTCGCGTTTTCTCGCTCGAATCATACAATAAAACAAGTATTTTTCCCCTCGGTTTGCTTTGTAATTAACTCCCCTCAGTGCGCCTCGGCGGCCAATCCCTGATCGCGGAAGACCAATAAGTGGTCTGGGGTCTGGCTGTATTTTGCTCCCAGACTAAACTGGGGTTTGAGTGGCAATTGTCTTCGCTTTGAAGCTCAAGCCAGTCTGGAGTCTGGTTAGACGTTGTCTGTATTTTTTCAGCCTCTGCTGAATTTTGGGCTCACGCTCGACCTCGCGTTTGCATTATTTAACACTTCGTACCCTGTTCTCAAAATCCGTGCGTGCTGCGCTGAGGAAACCAGCACCGTGTATTTGCTCGAATTGTCCAAATTGTGGGAGCGTTTTCTTCTCTTTCTCTGCATTTTCTCTCCATGTTCACAACGTTATCTGAGCCCGATATTGGCTTGCACCTGGAAGGCGTAAATTTTGGTGATAAAATTAATAGCATTCGTCTGAAAATTAATTTTGCATCTGTTAGGTTAGTACACAACATGAGTTTTTCTTCATCGAAATAATAAATGTTTTATTGTTTTCGGCGATTCATACGGACTGTTTGCACCTTCGCTGTTCTAGGTTATACCCCTCAGGGGGATACAACTGTTGTATCTATGGGAATTAGCGCTCACAGGGGAAAATACGAGGTCCCGAGCTGAAGGTTAGGGAGGATTTTTTTGTTGAAATGATTTTTTCTGTCATGTTAAAAGGATCATCTTTTTTGATTCATTGCTGTCCTGTTTTTCAGCACCTACTCCATTTTTATTCGACTTTTGTATCTTGTTTCATGAACTTCTTCCTCAATTTACTGTTTTTATGCACCATGTGCATAGATTCCGCGTTCCCTTATCTCCGTGCTAAGCGGTGCCTTCTTCCTTCCTCTCATTGGATCACCTTTTTTTTGCTGATAGGGAGGCTCGAATAACATCTGATCTAATTTGTTCCGAGTTAAAGTATGAATTTCAAAAAATTTGAAATATTAATTCTCTCATTTCACCTAACTCAATTATGTTGCGTGCTTACGGAACATTTCCAATTTCCTGAGTGCTCGTTGAAAAAGCGAGGAAAATACTTACTGCAATCATTTCTAAACATTTATCTACCATAGCAAAACAATTTGCAGATGAAACGTTTGTTGTGTTGAAGCTGCCTGGTTCTTCGCTAACGATGCCAATTATCGGAGCTGTGATAGGTCCGTCATGCCTGTAACTCGACCAATCAGATCCTGAGTTTGAGCGCACCTCGCCGATAACACGTCACTGCGTGGATGTTTATGGTTTCATTTCTTCATCGAAAACTGTGGTGGTGTAATTGTTGCGTATACTCCATCCTCACGGGAGGTATTTTTGAAGCTGCGAATTCTTTCGAATGTTCGTTGTTTACGGGAGCAATTTAGTAAATCTTCAAAGAGTGCGTTTCTCGCGTATAGGAACAAGAACGTGTAGCTTGTTAGTGAGTTTCTTCTGAATTTTCCCGTCAAGCTGTTTATTATTCAAATAATTTGTATTTGTCTGTATAGAATTCCGTAGACACAATCAATGTACGTCTTCTGAAAATCATTTTAGTTTATTTTTCGCCGCGATGCCATGCAAGTTTTCACAACCTCCCCCTGAATACGTTTGCGCTATTTAGCTCAATCTGGGCTAGGCTTTTAACTTTTAACTACTTGGAATTACTTCTCTGTCGATTCTAGAATTTTATCCTTTTTCTTGCCTTATGCAACGAATTTTTAAGGCTCTTTTATTTTTCGTAACTGGACTGTAAGTTTTTGCATTGAGATGAAATATTTACACAATCACTAATTCATCGTTTCTTATTATTGTAAAAAATATTTTGATCCTTCACGGTTCTAGGATATCCTTTATACCAATTTTGCAGTTTTAATATTCTCTCTGGTGAACCGGACGATGGACAACTTAAAATGCAACTTCAAGCTGTCTTCGCTGTTATCTATTTGGACTTTTTCCTGAATTCACAAATGTTTGTTCAAGGGAGAGACTAGGCAAGTAGGGTGAGTTATGATAGGTTAGTTTTGCTTCATTTCATTGAGAAGGGTTTCATTGATCACGTAGACTGCTCAGTGGCGCCCCGACGGTCACTGAGTCTATTCCCATAGCCACGTTATGATCACAAACTGCGTTTTATTTATATCCAACCGAAACCAGGTAACATTTTAAATTTATTTTTGGCTTATTTAGAAGTTGATCATTGAAATTTGAGTGTTACTGAACTTAAATTTTAAGTTTCAGTTAATCTCGCTGTATTTTATGTATTGAAAGGGCCTTAATGTGATCACAATTACGATTGAGATTAAGGTTAATGTTAATAGGTCTAATTTTGGGGTCGCTTTAAGTCATGCAAAGTTAGGAAAGGTATGAAATTGCCAACTGCAAGCCAAATGTATGAAAAGCTTCTAATAAACACAGAAATTAAGCCGGTAATCCTAAGCAAAGTTTTGATAGTTTATGAAAAGAAAGTTATCAAAATTTATATTTGTTAGCGTAGTCACTTTACTCTCTGTTACCAATTTATTAATCGGGCTTCAGCTTCGTATTATTTTCATTGGGACTACGGCATGTATATTATTAGACGAGATCAAAATATTGTATAACAATAAACATGTATATGTTGCAATCTAAATTCGAAGTTGGAAAGTAACATCGTTCAGACCTCCCATATTTAGCCACTAACCTCGTGGTTAGTGGCTAAATCATGGTTAAAAAGGGAAGATCTTTTCTGAAAGAGTTGAATTGAGTACGTGAAGATTGCTTCCTCCTCTTCTGATGATAGGTAGTTATGATCTACAGGGCATTTCCGGGCACGTTGCTTGTATTCCTACATTTCCCACGTCCAGATATCATGACGAGATTTATTTAAAAGATAAGAGAAATCTTTCAACGAATGACTAAGAGTTTGAACTTGATGCGCTGAGCACGAGATTTGTGGGGCCAAATCGGAACTTTTCGACCCTAACTTCCATGGTTTATTTACTCGGCTCGGCGAGCTGTGGGCGCAGTAAGTTGGAGGGCGCTGCTAGCTGCCGCGCGCAGCATCAAAACTATATTTTTGGCACTGGGAAGCCGCTATTTACAGTACTTACTAGCCACGTAAGTTACTAGTCGAAGTAACTACTATTCACAGTAGCTACAAAGTAGAGTAGCTAGCTGCTATAGGCTCAGAAGCTAATAGACTAGGTTTTGCCCGAAAATCCGTATCATTTTGACAACTATCAAGTCAGAGGATTCTTTCTTATCATAGGAAATATATTCCAGTGTTTATGCGTTGTATATATGTACTATGATAAATAAATGGCAAAAAGTTTCTCGTTTCTTTCTGATGCTATATGGAAGTTGCTAACTGAGAAGTATACTAACTTAACATCTGAGACAAGCACGATATTGAGAAGCATTTCCGACGGCAGTGCGTCGTTATTAAGTATCAAGAGCCTAGAATTTAACAACACTAACACCACTTTGTCAGAGACGGGACACCTGAAGAACTAGTCATCAAACTCTTTGCTTTTAATGAGCTTGAGATTAAAAAAAATCTAAAAGTCGTTCTGTGTGATTTTTCTGACAAAGGGGTTGACTCGTCGAAAACTCGCTGCGATGAAGTGGGGTTTTACTATTAAGAGAAGTGCAATGGAAAATGTCATGTATTCAGGAGTACACGGCGGAGCTAGCGCTGGGGCAAAGTTTTGTTTATCTCTTGAGTATATGTCATTGATGAATTTATTGCGTTATTTATATAAGTGGAGGATATTTTAAAGGGAACTTTAGAGTGTAAAATTGGCGCCACAGAATATAGTAGAATATTACGCAGTGATCGACAACTATTTTAGTATCACATCATACACCTTGCTCTTTGTGCTGTTCTTTGTCGTAAAACGCGCATTGCCGTGGGAGTTCCTGATAGTGCAAAAGAAGGTGAAGACAGAATCTTATTTGTGGACATGAAAGTGATTTTGTCGCATCATAACATTGAGTGCCCAGCAATTTGGATGCAGCAAGTTCTAACATCAACGGATCGATTGACGCACGTGATGGTGTCGAGGTGGGCACTCAGCTGACATCGACAAACTGAGACGATTTCGAGTCGTTAGAAACTGGGTAGAAAGACTTGTCTGACTTGCTTACGGTGGGACCCACTCGCCAAAATAGTTCTGTATATTTTTAAGTCAAGTTCAACAAAAAATTTAGTAGATCGGAAAACTCAGGATATCTATCTAGAGTTTAGAACAATTTGGTCTCATAATTCCGGGATAACAAATTGCTCCAAACCAGAAGCCATTCTAGTCACAGAAAATGCTACGCTAAAGGGATCCCTGAGTGTGCGACAGGTACAAGAAATAACTACGCAAAAAGAATGACTAGTCGCCGGAATCATTACGAATATGTACAGAAGAACACTAGTAGGCGTTGGGAACACTAGACTCGGAAACTACTGTACTTGTCACGTTAGCTCTTAGCGCAGGAAAACACTTGAGTCTGATTAAAACTGGATGTTATTTCAACGATCTTATTTTCCTTATCATTGGCGTTCCTGAATATAATTCATATTTATAATTTTGAAACAGGAATAACGCTGAATTTTGAGATCGTGCATTTTGAGATGGAATATTTCAATTCTTGATTTTCTCCGATACCCGATCATGGTCGAGCGTAATACGGTGCATCATTAATTTAATTTAGTAAATATTATCATTGATTTCGAAAAACATTGCCTTTGAGTTTTCTTATGGAACGGAAAGGAAATAATTTCCTGTAAAATATTTCTTTTACTGAACACCACTGGCGTCACACAAACAGCTCGATGGATCTTTATCTTTTTGTGAGCCGTGACCAGGCCGGGGCGTTTCTGTGCCACTGATAACAAATTGGATGGCGGCAACAGTCAGCCCGCGGCGTCGGAGAGGTCAAATGAAGATGAACTGGACTTCTTGTTTTGGGAGGTGCGGCCGAGGTGTGCGTGACTTACACTTTAGTGATGAGTGAGTGGTGGCCGGTGGGCACTTTTGTCTTGTGGTGGTGCTGGCTGATGGACGCTTTGATCGTGGGTTAGGAGTGGCTGATACGCATTTTAGTGATGGCTAAGCAGTTGGACATTTTTATGATGGGTTAGTACCGTGGCTGATATCACTGAAGTGATTGGATAGTGTAGTGGCTAATGGATAGTTTTGTTCTAACTTAATGGTGGCAGATGGACACTTTCGTGACTTTAGGGATAAGTTAGTGGTGGGTGATGGGCTTTTGAGTGCAAAATTAGTGGTGGCTGACGGATTCTTGAGTGATGAGTGAATGGTGGCTAACGGATTCTTGAGTTAAAAATATGTGGTGGCTGAAAAACAATTTCGGAACGGTAACCTGTGATTGGTGGGCATTTCATCGTTTGACTTGCCATGTCGAAAACTAAGTGTGCAAAAACGCAGTGAAAATTTTGCTCGTATGATACACTGATTCATTTTTTGTTTCTTTTGCATGACACCTCAGAAGAGGCCAGGTGTATATTGAACAATAAAATTAATTTCTGTCACTTTCATTGTGGAGTTATAAATTGAGGCAGAATGGCACCATTAGCTCAAATTTGTCATTTTCTAACCAGTTCCTCGTCAGTACTTGCCATCATCGCTGCTCATCCACTCCTCAACTTGATTGCTCAAATTAATTTGACGATGTGCTGAAATTTCGTTCTCTGCTGTTTTATTTATGACTTAGATCCGGGGTTCACGATCTGAAGTACATTTGCTAATCTCAAAGGGTTCATTTAATGTTAACCAGGAAAAAAATGGTATGCTTATTTATAGTCTATTTCCTAATATTTGGATGAATATGTCACTGTTTTTTCATATAACATTATATGAAATGAATACATACCATCGGTCAAAATACTGAAAGGGTACAAGGTCAGAGAAAGGGTGTGAACCCCTGCCTTAAGAACCGTGACAGATACCTACTAAACTTGATTGTTGTCTGCAGCAGTATGTGTGATTTTTTTTGTCTCCTTTTGTCCTTTTGTCTCCTTTTGTTATACAACTATTGTATCTGAGGGAATTAATCCTCCCAGGTGAAAATTGTGAGGTCCCGCGATGAAGGCTCGGAAGAACTTTATTTCAGTGAGAGGGAGCATTTCTTTTAGTCTTTTACGGTCTGTGAAGTATATGCCAAGTATCTTCACTATTAATACTCAGTTTCAAGGTGTGTTGAGGTCAATTTTTACGTTAAATCATGAATTTAAATTTTTGCTGTGTTGAATAATGGATGTAATGTTTGAACAAATTTAATATAATATTTAGTTACTACGCTATTAATTGTCACGAGTGTTTGCGAGGTCAATTCCATTAGCAGAACGACGTGTAATTTGCAATGGTAGGATCATTTTCGTTTTAGCTGTTGAATATTAATCACAGAGGGACCAGCTATTCATCCAGGCCTGAAATATTCACTCGCAGTCACTTGTAACATATTTGCCTCGTTGGGTATGCAGGAGCTCTTTTGTCTGCGTCCGATAATTAGTAGGTTTTAGACGATAGAATTAACGCTCAGTCCGTGTAATGATTATCGTTAATATTAGATGTGAACCTCAGGTGTGGCTTGTTCAGTTAATATTCTGACCAGACCTGACGCTGACTCGTTCCTTAGTAATGCACGCTTGTCATTGAAGGCATTTGTATCAGCGCTTCTTGCATCGACCGTTTTATTATTGTAGTTCTTTACTCATGTCTGCCATGAAGTGCGGTTTTGGGGAGAGGAGAACATTAGAGAAAAAGGCACATCTGTGGAATTGTGAGTACGAGAGATTCCGGTGTGTTCCACTGCTAAGAGCAAACAAGTGGAAATGAGTGCGACACAAGAAACCATGAGATGTCAAATGAAAGTATAAACGGGTAGAAATTTTGATAAGTAGAAGATATTGTAGGTCAAATGAATTTTGTCGGAATTCTGTTTTTTCTTGCAAGCTTGAGAGCGTGCGTGGTATTCAGTACTGCACGTGTGTGCAGCGATGTCTATATGAATCCGTGAAAGTTTGAAAGAAAATTCTAGTTCGGCATTCATAAATCAGCTGCCAATTTTGACTACAGATTTTGTCTCACTTTGTACCGAAGAATGCACATGAAAACATCCGTGAAGTTAATCTTCTCAAGGACGCATTAAAAACTTACGGATATGTTTTTCGTATAATTTTGTATTATACAATCGTACTTTCATAAATACAGTGTCGACAGTAACGTTGGATATAGCGTTAACTACATCCCATGGTTTCCTTCTCATCAAAATTTTGTCGATGGTTTTGGTGTTCTTTTTAGTCAAAGTTTCCTGATCGCACACACATCGCAGTCACTTTGCCGCGATGTGTTTGAGTCCTACCAGTCGAGTTGTACTCTTCTGTACTTCATTTACTCTTCTGTACTTCATTTACTCTTCTGTACTTCATTTACTCTTCTGTACTTCATTTACTCTTCTGTACTTCATTTACTCTTCTGTACTTAGAAATCGTGTTTTGGACCAGCCGTGTACGGACAAGTAGGCTCGGTCGGCTCAGCAATTAACTTCCCACATTCACTGCTGCTGGACTCCACTTTTGCTCCCGTGAGAGTTTTTTCAGAAATGTTCAAGGCATATCTGATTATTCCTCAGCTACAAAAAATATCTAGAACTTCGGTATTTGAAAAAAATGGATCGCAAATATCGGCACATTTTGACTGAAGTTAAATGATCAGTGCCTTACCACTAGGTGATCAGTGCACCTCATTAAGTTTTATTACGTAAAAATATCGCACAAAAAAGATAACTCTAGATGCCTTCTAATTTTTACCGTTTATATTTTCCATCCACCCGCTGCAATATCGCCGTGACATCGAAATCAAGGAGGAGTTTAGCTCAATTTTTTGAGGTGATGAGCGACGTCTTCGATCAGCAACGTGACAATGATCTGAGGGCGCGTTGCAGGCGCTCAGTTTAGAGACTTCTGAACAGATGAATATTTTGGGCATATAGCCTTTGACGGTCTGTTCGGCCATGAGTATGAGATTGCATAGAGACGCCTATGAGGGTTCAAAGGGCTTAGGTTTGCATGAGCTTCCGAAAAATGGTAGCCACTTTTTATGGGTCAAAAGCGAGTTTAAGCCTCACGCTCCTGCATGGGCATTCACTAAGTAAAGTTCAGAAACGAGAATATTCAGATGAACTAACCTACTGCTATATAATGGTCCTCTCGTGCAACCAAAGTTCCCGTAACATGTTGCAAACACCAGCGTGATTTGTGAGCGAAACATTTGGAACCACAGATGAAGGTAACGACACTTATTCGTGTCGGAAACAGTTAGCCCTCAACTCAAATGTGCTTCACTAACAATTTGAAGCATTACCATTTCCTGCGTCTGTTTTCAAATTGCACGATTTTCGCAGTGCTGCACAACTATAGGACGCCCATTTCGCAATAGCTGACAATTTGAGTGAGTTGTCCAAAAACTTTTTGTTTCGTTGAAAGAAGTCCATCTACAGATCAGCATTTGCTCACCGAACAGTTTACTCCACAAGATAAACTTCATGTTTCCAAAGCGCTACTCCGAGCAAAGGGACCACCGGACTTTTTTCTTTCCGACCGAGTATGTATGCATCCGGCGGTCGATGATATCATTTGGAGGAGCCTTTGGAAGCTCGGTTTGGATGTACTACTGAGAATAAAGCCACCGGTAGCGGCCTAAAAGCATTCATTCAAGCGCGAAATTAATATAGTGAAGCGATCGCTGGAGCTCCATATCGTAGAAATCGTTTCGCGAAACTTGGTGGTTATCTGTGGGAGTCAGCACGGCCCCGGTCTCTATAGGGAAGTACAACTGCATTTACATTAACTACATTCGAGAGTGCTTCCTTAACAAGGAGTGCCGTACCTGGTCTTCTACAAGTGCTGAATTAGGTTTTACGAGGATATTTAATGTTTTAGAAAATGTTGATGTCTACGCCAATAATGGATATTCTCTTCGACTTGCGTTTGTTAACACGTTGACTCCGATCAGTTACGGTCAGTTTGGCTAGGTTAGAAGAAGTCGTTTTGAGAAACAGACTTTTCTGTTCTAATACATTTTAACCTTTTTTAAAAGAATAAAGAATACACTTGAACTAAATTATGTGTTGCCTTTTACTCTAAAATTTGTTTCGGAAAAGGTAGCAAATTAGTTGTAATGTGTTTTGCATATTCCGGGAACGTAAATGAACAATTTAACTAGTGGTACACCTGTACCATTTCGGAGTCAACGTGTTAAAATGGGTACTCAGCGAGTACAGTAGTCTTAGTTACCTACAGCGATGGGTAACTTGATCACCACAGAATTGATTGGCTAATCAGACTTGTTAAAAACCCATGAAATGGATAACAACTACGTGCTTATTTACTTCTTCAAAACCTCTGAGTATCTTTAGAGGTAAACAAATATGGAATGAATTTACTGATTTATGCTATTTCTCTGCTA
>JACJUY010001450.1:126606-140966 GCA_014220935.1 Platorchestia sp. MABIK | reverse complement strand
GAACGACTGGAGACCTTATGGTGAGGCTCACCGGTGCCACCCGCAGAAGACTCACCAGCCTCCCTCAGTCCATGCTCCCCAATTATAGAAGAAAATTGCAGTTCTTTATCTGACATGTCTATAAGGAAGTTGTAAGAATTGGAAGTGAATGAATGAATGAATGAATGAATGAAAGGACAAGATTTATCCCGTCGGAGATGCCAATGCTACCGGGTCAGAATTTCCTATAATACAACATCGATCTTGTATAGTGAATCTTGATATACTGGTGAAATGAAACTTTAGTGTTTATTATAGTTTACTCAGAAGCAGAATGTGGGAAATACTAATCCAGAGGCACAACAAATAGTAGTGAATGTAAAGACAGTTATGACAAGATGAGCCAAGAGTAGGGACTAGGGAGCATGGACATGAGGTGTTGACTTGCAGGCTGAAAAGAATGAGTGTAACTTATAAGTACAAGAACCGCAAGCAACTCTCATGACCAGGCTTTACAAAAGGAATAAAACAAACAAACATAAATTAAACAGAAATCTGAAGCAAATGAATCTCATAAAGCCAAGTAAATCAAAATAAATCAAAAATGCAAAGTAAAATGAACATAATGAGCAAACTCAACTCAACATAAAGGAAATCTATCCAAATGAACATCTCACAATGAAAACAAAATAAAAGAAGCAAACCAAACCAGAAACCAAAATTGATGAACTGAAAATTCACAACAATGCACATGCTCCTTAACTAGAAGAACCATTCAACTCACCTTCCAAGATGGTGGAACTTAAGCAAGCTAGATCTTCCAGGCTTAAGATAAACTTATGTACAATAATAGTTCATAGCACAGCAAGAATCTAGGCTGAAACAAACAGAAAGAACACACAAATTAAGCATACAAACCAATATTCTCTCAGAATACAATAAAAACCACATCCGATAGTGCGTGATGAGAACCTTAGAAGGCCTCCCGGTAACACTCGGTAATTTTTGTGGCTCATTTATTGTTGCTAAAGTTGATGAAAATGGCTTGACTTATGTGTTACATGATTCTAAGAGTGATGGAGCAATTCGTGCTCACCATACTAAGCTGTGAATGTACAAGACTCCTCCTAAGTATTTATCTGATGCACTTCAGTCTATGGGGTTGGCAACAGAAGTACAGCCAGTGTCTGAGGCAGAGATAGCATCTCTTAATCATTTAGACTTAACACCATGTGTATGCCCTGGGGTCTTGGAGTCTGATACCTCAAGTGAAATGTCGGCCAAAGAGGAGTTTGGGTCAGAGGCTAGTGATTTATATTTTTTGGGTTTTTCAACCCAAGCTGAATCTAACAAAGTGTTAGATGATTTGCAAGAATGCCATTCTAAATCCGTAATTGAGGGATCATGGCCCAGTTACACCATGTTTGGTACCTGCCGTGGTTGTCAGTTGGAGCTTAATAGTGAAAGACTATTTTTATTGCTAGCATTTGATGAGCCTCGGAATAGAATTCAAATGCAAACAGCATTCACTGAGAGTCCCCCAAGGGTTGAAGATTTGCTAGTGTGTTGCCCAATTTTGAATATGGATCAGGAAGCTGGTGCAGCAGAGGAGTCCTTTGATTTAGGCCGATCTTCTGAAATTAACCAGGAACCGCAAGGGTCTTCAGAATTTGGTGCACTGCACTGTGATGCCACAGCAGGGCAGGATGAGTCAACCATTGCTGAGCTTGAAGATTTCATTCTCAGTTATAGCAGTGACCTTTCATTTGATGGATTCACCGATGACCCATACCCTATATCGCGTATTGCTTAGCTTAATGCTGCTAGACAGCTAATTGATGCGCATGAGTCTCCATTATTACGACAGATGAAGTTGATGGGCCCGGTTCAAGGGTTACCAAATGTTCAACCTACAATTTTAGAAAGGCAAAATAAAAAGAATTAGAATCTTAATTGAAGGTTCTTGATTATTGTTTGGTACCCTAGGCTGTGCCACAATTGTAATGTATGATGTATAACAATGTTCTGGGTGGTTTTGTTGTTTCGGTAGTATAGCTTTGTGTATTACCTTTGAACTGGGTGCTTGCATACCCACCTTTTGTTTCAGCAGTGTTTGAGTATTGTACCATTACTCATGCGTGTATTTGGTAATGCCTTTGTGCTGTGGTTATAGGAGTCATTCATTATAGTATTTATGCAGTGTCATTTTGTGTATAAATTTTGTTGAACTGGGTTGGTGAGATGCAATTCTTGTGTTGGTTGCAATTACTGTCAGATTGTGGTTCTTAGTTGTGATGTCACGGGTGTCATTTTTGGAGTATTTTCACCATCCCAATAGCTTGTGCTGGTGGGGGGCATGTTACCAGGAGGCCTAATAAGGTTCATTACGTACTATCGGATGTGGTTTTTGTTGTATTATAGGATATTCTGACCCCGCGACATTGTGTCATTAACTAAAACATCCTAGATGTGGGTTCAGGCTCCGTAAAATCAGGTAATTAATTTGCATAATAAATTACGCATATATATGGCGTAATAAATTACGCTACATATTGCAAAAACAAAACTTTCTATGCGCTCCGTGCACTTGTGGCATTGTTGGAACTTGCGCGGGAAAGCCATTTCATGAGCGCCATTCCTATAACTTCAAAGTTAAATAATGCATCATCGAGCAGAATGTCATTCTTGTTAGACGTTTTTAAATGTGTTTGTTTAGTGATTATTTGGAACAGAATTCTTAATTTCTGTGAGCGCATTAAACCCGATATTGACCGTTATTTGCTGTTAATATACACATGTCAATTACCATTGCAGGATATAATTAAAAAATTTAAAAACATAAATTAATGAAATACTGAATAATGTTTTGCAAAATAAATATTAAAACGATACGGTAAATGTGAAGGAGAGGACAATAATTGATTTTCCAATTTTTGGTGCTTCAATATAGGTAATTCGATCAAAATGAACAATTTTTTTGTCAACATGGAATTTAATGCGCTCATGGAAATTAAAAATTCTATTCCAAAAAATCTCTAAAGAAACACTTTTAAAAACGTTTAATAAGAATGACGTTCTGTTTGCTGATGCGTAATTTTTGAATTATTCAACTTTGAAGTTAGAGGAACGTCGTATATAAAAGTGATGGAAAAGACATGTAAATATGCTGTAATACGGTATTGACGCAACGATGGGTGAGGTTTAGGTTAGGTAATGTTAGGTTAGTTAAATAAACTAACCTAAAATAACATAAATCAACCTAAAATAGCTTACTTTAACTTACCCACACCGACGCTGTTCTTCTCCCACCAAAAAGTGTGCGTGTACCGCCAAAACTGGGCATGATCCAACAATGCGGCGACTAAGCAACCGACTATATAATGTTTGTCCTGTCTGAACGTAATTATTGTTTCATCTCAAAAATGAAGCATCAACAAGCAGAATATCATTTGTGTAAAACGTTTTTAAAAGTATTCCTTTAGTTATTCTTTGAAACAGAATTTTTAATTTCTGTGAGCGTATTAAACTCCATATTCACAAGTTTTTTCTAAACATTTTTCATCGCATATGAGTATTTAACAAGTTATAGCAATGATGTTATGTCACGTAACTGAATTAATCTAACTTAACCTAACGTCACGTAATCTAATCTAACGTAACAATCATTCAAACGCATTATGGCTGTCAAAACTGGGTGTCCATTGGAGTCTTTCCCTCATGTTGGAGAGTCTATTTGGGATCTTCCCCTCAAAACAATTTTTCCCACACTCGAAAAAATAGAATTGCGGGAAGTAACCTACCGCTATACTTCATCAAATACTCATTTGAGACGAAAAGTGCATTGAATAAAAATTGTTAATTTGATCTTATTACCAATATTCAAGTACCAAAAATTGGAAAATTGATTATTGTCCTCTCTTTTACAAATACCAATGGTTCAAATTTAGTTTCATTCTTTAGAAATAGTTCAAGAAATAATTTGGATTTTTACTTGTAAATCATAATTATTGCATCTAGACCTTATAAAACAGTGCTATGTTTTTACTGAACCAATGCATTATTTTTGGATGTCTAAATCTTTCAAATTGCACTTGATGTAATTGATAGAGTTTGCTTTTGAGAGTCCTTAGTGACCAGGTTTAAGGGGAGCGTCTAGTTGCTCTGTCGGCTTGTTTATTTATTGTTTGATTTTTCTGAAGCTTTGTAGTTAGATCTAAAAATAAAAAATTAATCTTAAGATATTTTTGCTTGCATAGTTTTGAAATTATTTACATTTTTTTGCTTAAATGACAATTTTCAGATTTTTTGGGTACATCTTTAAATCTCTAATTCTCTGGCATTTTTTGACCCATTTTTATCATTTAACTTGTAAAATGTAGGAAAATGTGTTAGCTTCTAAAAGTACGATCTGTCCTGTTTGAATTTTGATTTGAATTTTTGTAAAATTGGAAGAATGTAATTCATGATTTTCCCTGAAAATATTTTCAAAAAACTAAAAAATTATTTCTAGAACTTAAATTCAAAATGCACTGATTGTTCTCTTTTAGCTAACATCTTTTTCTTCATTTAGCAAGTTAAATGCTGAAAATCAGTGGAAAAATGCCAGAGGAATAGAAATTTGAAGTTGATTTTTTTCTGCAAAAGTTAGATTGAGAGAAAAGGCTCTTCAAAGTTTTTCTTTTTTTGCCTGCTAAGCTGTATCTGTATGAACACACTTACAAGAAAGTGAAGCATGTTGTTGGATTAAAATAAAAATTCACAATAACGTAAGCTAAAAAACAGAAAATTGAATTACCTAGTCGATTTCACTTAGACGCTTCCCTTAACACTTGAAGCAAAATTGCTCTTAACTTGTAAATTTTTACAGTAACTGCAAGTTCAAATATTTTTAATGCATGGGCATCTTGATAATAACATATTACAATAGGGCAAGTCTTGACTGGCCGGTCAACTTGCACACGCCTCATGAAAATGTGTAACACTGAATTTTTACACAGCACAGAATCAAAAAAATGAATTCAAAGTGTTGCCATGCGATGTTCCTTAACAGTTTAACTGCCATGTGTTAAACTAAAGTTCAATGCTCAACTTGAATTTCAAGTCAATTGTAGCAAGCAATTTTGAAATTAACAAACATGAACTGAATCATGCCTTCATTAAAATTTGTTTAAGTGGTCTCGCCAACCCGCTTCAGCGGCGAAAACTTCCAGAACTAACTGGCACAGGAAACATAGTCTTTAGCTGACACCCTGAACGGGGTCAGTACACGCTGCAATAACAATAATTCATGACAAGTAGGACAATAGCTAAAGAGAATGCTCACCTTGCATATTCTTCGAAGATTATGTTCCGGTGAACATTTCTTCAAAAAAAGCCGGCTGTCAAGGATTAAGTTTCCCTGAAGCGGGGCCGGTATAGGTCAGAGCACATAGTAGACATGCGCCCCGGACCAAGTCTTGTCTTCATCTGAGGAAGCAACCCGCGAAGGCACCCTCCTCAACTTCGCTCGGATCCGTAGCTGAGGCTTCGGATTCGCTCGTAAAGACAAACGAACATTTTATGCATGTTCAAAGTTATTAAGGTTGCCAGGAAAGTGAAGCACTCCCACCATTGCCCCGCTTGTCATAAATAGTTAGCGTTTCTTACTTTTAAGGCCAGTTTTGATATGAATGAAGACCTAGTCCCTAATTATGCAAGATATGGGCTGTCTTGCATGGGATTTTAGTAAGGAGCAAGGCTGGATTTGCAACAAAGTATTTATAAAAATTGAGTTTTTGACTTCTGGTTAGTGAGCAGTATTATGAAAATTCCTTCTGTGCACCACCGGTGGCTCACATGGCGGTTAACATGTTAAACCTCTGATCATCAAAAATGTGTTAGACTTTTCTATAGATCATATTCAGTTTTTTTTTATGATAGTTCATTCAGTTTAAATTTTGTTTGTTCGGTTATGTTTCATTGACCTGTTTCACTTATTCATTAACATTTCAGTTCATCAGTCAATTATAGCAAATGGTAATTGAACGCTGGGCCTAGGAAAATATATGAGAAAACTTTATATATTTAGGGTATACAACTAATGGCTATATGTTTCATTGCTAACAATACTTATTTTGGTACTTATTAACAGTTCGTACACAGTGAGATGAGACTGTTTTATAGTGGGCAAGCGCTGTATTTCCGATGATTTTTTAAAAATAAATAATAAAAACTTCTAGAGTGAAATAAGCTCTGAAATTTTCACAGCATATTTATAAAATTCAAATAGACAGTTATAGCCCATAAAGGTTTGGGAATTTAACCATCCATTGCCTTTGGTTTTTCATATGTTCAGACAGTCATTCAAATGCTTTTTCTCTTCAATATGAGACATGTTTACGTCTTTTCACTGTACTTTTAACTATTTATTCACCTTCAACACTTTCACTAGCTTTCCGCTAACATTTCAACAGATTTTTGGCAAAGCGGGCTCCTAAATTCAATTTTCTAGGCATTTCACAGAACACCGTGCACAACCTCTCACTAAGGAGGTCAGCAGACCACTTGAGCCAGCTGCTTGCTGTATTGGTTTGTAAAACTGAAGCAACGAAAAAACAATGAAGCAACAAATCGAAGCCAGTAGTCGAAGCCACTCAGCTCGTGAAGAGAGAGTTGAGGGGTTGTAAGGGGTCAAATTTTGGGAGGCTGGGCTACCAAAATGGGGGTATTTAACTGTTCTACATGATGGAGAAAGGCTTACAGTAAATTTGTACGCAATAATCTCATTTTGGATTTTTTGGACCAGAAATTGTTTGCTCACTTTGAGAGCTAAGAGGGAGAAAAGAAACCATTACATGCAATAGCATCTCTATTAACAAATATTTTTCTCAAATAATAGTATAAAAAGTAGAAACCAATTGCATTGGACAAAAAAAATGAATAATATGAAATGAAAAATAACAGGAAATATTGACAACAAAAAACACTGCTTATCTAAATTAACAACTTTGCACTAACTACAGTTGTACCTCAGGTCACGAATGCCTTCATTTACAAATTTTGTTGGGTTACAAAGTGACGCTTTTTTATTGGGTTACAAATTTAAATTTTCCTCCCAGGCGCCCGTTTTTTGTGGACAAGTCTTAACTCTACGCTTCGTGATAGCGTTTTTCTTGGGGATTACTAAACGACTGCATCTCACAAAGGAGTCGCATGGTTCCTCCCATGCATACCCACCACTCCCTAAACCTTTTTATTACCCTCTTTCCTTGTTCAGTCTCTCTGTAGCGACCATCTAGATTGTATTGCCTAGTGAGTTGGTGCATGATTTCTTTGAAATTAATGAAAATAGGCTTTTATAGATGGTTAAATGAGTTATTTTGTTTGCATAACATTCTTATGGGAATATTATTTTGGGATATAAATTTTCCAGGTTACCTGGGGGCACTCGGAACAAATTAAATTTGTAACCCGAGATTCCACTGTATTATTTTAGAAAAACATTTGTTGATCGAAATGCTATTGTATGTGATGGTTTCTTTCCTCACCCTTAGCTCTTGAAACAGTCTCATCATCCCATATGTGAACTGTTGATAAGTATCAAAATTAGTATTGTTAGCACTGGAACATATAGCTATAAGTTGTATCCCCTAAATTTATAAAGTTTTCTCACATATTTCCCTAGGCCCTATGTGCAATTACCATTTGCCATAATTGAGTGATGAACTGAAATGTGCATGACCAAGTGAAACTGGTCACTGAAACATGACCACGCAAATGAAACCTGTCAATGAAACCTGTCAATGAAACTTGACTGAACAAACAAAATTTAAACTGAATTAACCATCGTTGAAAAATAACTGAACATGATCTATAGAAAAGTCAACACACATATTTGATGATCAAAGGTTTAAGGAACATTGTATGGTAATACTCTGAATTCATCATTTTGACTCTGTGCTGTGTAAACATTCAATGTTACACATTTTCATGAAGTGTGTGCAAGTTGACCGATGGAACAAGACTTGCCCTACGTACATTCTAATTTTCTTTAGAAAGGAATTTCCCAAGTTGGCATGCACTACACATTATATGTGTGAAATCAAATCAATCAGAAAGTACCTTACTGATATTGACCATGTTGCTCTACTATTCACTGAGAGTGTCTGGAGACAATAATTACAGGATCTTGAATGCAGTTGTGTTCCTAGTGTTTGTGTTTGTTTGTCTGATATATCATCTGCTGCATTTGTGCTGTGATATACTTTTTTATATGTGCAGAACTTGCGTGAGCTTTAGAAGCTGCTTATAGATTTCAAGGACAGATAAGTTTCCCTTTTGGCAACTTTGTGCTTCAGAATTTCTGTGAAAGACAGCCATGATTTCTCGGTTGTGGGCCTTCATCAGTGGCCCTCAGGTGTACAGGATTTACTCCACTGATGGAACAGTAAGTATTTTTGAATTAGATTATGTTTTGGTCTATTTCTGTTGTAGTATCTGTCATGGTGAAATAGCATTCTTTATTGGTTTACTTTTTTTTTTACAGTGGGAGTCCCTTCAAGAATTTGAACTTACCTATTCAAGATTTGCAGGTGTGAATTGAAGTTGTGTTGAAGTTGAATTACTTGTTGTTTGTGTTATTCTGTTGATATAATTTTTTTAATATGTTACTCAGTTAAATCAAGATTTCCTGATATTGTGCTTACTGAAATCATGACATACTAAATTTCTTTCTACAGAGTGTGACTTATCCTCAAAACATCCTGGAAAATGGCAGCCAGCAAGTCCTCAAAGGCATTACTATGCTGATCAGCATCAGCCAGTATATGTCTCCCCTTATTTTGATTTATCTTTATAAAAAGAATTATACTCTAGATGCCTTATGCATCTCTGCATTTAAACTGACTGCAAGTATCACACTTCTTGTTTGTATGTCATTTGCCATGAGAGGCATTGGTCGTGCATTCAATCCAAGTTACTCTAATTTCTTGGTTAACCTCAAGGAAGATGAGGAGAAGCATGCCAAAGCCAATTACTCACATGCTCTCATTGCTCAGAAGTATGATTGTTGTGTATCTGTTCTACCTACTTCCTTTGAAATGAAAGAGACAAATGGTTCTTCGCAAGCCCCTTCATTTTTCCAAGAGTACTTCAGTGTCAGTGGTATTGCTGCGCATTTGCTTGGCCGTCCACTTATTTATCCGGGAAGTATTCAGTTGCTGCAGTACCTGCTGACTCCACATTTGGAAGAAGGTCGAGCTAACCTCATTCTGAAAGAAAAGGGCAAACGGGCCATAGTCAAGACGTCAGACAGAAATATAATTGATACTGTCTTTGTTGATCGTCGCAGCAGGTGGGAGCAAAGGGATCTCTGATAATTAAGTTTAACATTATTATGACAAAAGCAAAGAAGTTCTCATTTATTGTGAGATGAGTTTTTATATTAGATTCTTTAACACTTTAACTGCGACATGCGCCACCGGTGGTACACAGAGGTAATTTTCATAATGCTCCTGACTGACCAGTAATCGCAAACTCAAAATTTCATAAATATTTAATCAGAGCTAAATGAAGACATAATCCAGTTCATGCTTGTTGTTTTCCAAGTGGCTTACTACAATTGACTTTAAATTTGAGTTTGGTGTTGAACTTGATGTTTAGTTGCCACAGTCAAAGTGTTAAATTGTATGCATAGGTAGGTATTCAGGTGGAAGGAATATAGTATAAGAATGTTAATGCAGTTGTGTGTTTTAGGACATGTGTTTATTTGATATAGTGCTCTGGTGCATCATTTGTACAAGAATGAGACAAGTTTGACTGTATTAACTAAAAATATGAGTGCAAGTAGTTATTAAATAGAATAATATTTGCATGTTAAATGAAAATAAATGCAAATAGGATGCAAAAAGTATACTGTTTGGGTTCAGGCAATTTTTTGGCAGAATTGAAACTTTTTCGATGTACTATTTATATACTGGATGATACAACAACCTGATCTTCATGTTATGTATCTGTTATAAACTAAATGAAATTTATGAAATTTTGAATTATAACTTTACCTGTTCAATCATTGTTTTGTGTGATAGGCTATGTAATGTTGTGCTTGCCTGTTAGGAAATATTTACATGGTTCTAAATTTTAAGACATTATGTTCTCTTGAAAAATGTTGTATCAATGTTTCATTACTCAGTCAGTCATAATATATTTGGAAGACTTTCACAATAACTTACTCGTAACTGACAGAGGGACGCCTCAAGGCAGCACCCTGGTGATCTGCTGCGAGGGCAATGCAGGCTTCTACGAAATAGGCATCATGGCCACCCCAGTTGCTGCTGGCTACAGTGTTCTTGGCTGGAACACTCCAGGCTTTGCTGCCAGTACCGTAAGCTAATGCAATGTATGATGTTCAAGTAATTTAATTATATCAGAAATCATGGCATTTAGGTTTATGCCATTAAAATTGCAGTAACCTAAAATCTATGGTATATATTCTGGTCTTATGCTTATAAGATGCGCTATGTTTTAAATATTTTAATGGCTGTATAGTTCAAAATTTTATAATCACTATTATCCTTTGGTGATCTTGTTGGTGTTTGTTATTGGTTACTTAGTATAGATTTATTCACTGAGTTACTCAAGTAATTTTTTGCCTGACCATATTAGATTCTGAAGTCAGTAATTAAATTCATGATGAAAACATCATCTAGATAGGCCAATGACTTCCTTAAATATTTCAAATTTGACTGATCAATTCCACTAAAAAAAGCAACTGTGCACAACGTTGGAACCTGACAATTTACTTTTACCAAAAATATGAGTGGAATGTTCAATCAAATTGAATTTGAGTTTCAATGCAAATGTTATTGAATCTGATCTGATGAATTTTTTTCAAAATTCAACCAACCATCTATCAAAAAAAATTTAGCGTTTACACTAGAAGATGCAAACTTGATATTCATATTATTTTTACCATCCTACCAAGTTTTTTTATGCCGAGAAAAATTCTCCATTCTTAAATTGTACTTAGTCCAGATACAGTGTATTCCAATGACCTGTGTGGAATATACATCAGATTGAAAGAGCATAACACCATCTTTATATGAACTTAATGACCTCTCATGAAACTAAAAACTTACTAGATCAGGTTTGGCTACCTCTGTGTTGTACATGAAGTTCGTTCTAATTTAAAGTTTGAATCGTATTTCAAAATTCAATACAATTTACGATTTAAATTGTATTTCAGGTGCACATTAGGGATCAGATGGCACTGTCATTTTATATCACTATCTGGTTCTGTGAATCTGTCATATTGAAAGTATTGGTGTGATTTTGTGATTTTGAGTTGTGCATCAGTGACCTGTCTTGCTAATTCAGCCTGCCTCAATTTAGATCTATTCTGTTAAAATTATGTAAATCCATGATATGTGATGGCCCATTACTGTTTAGTTAGTGGTTTTTTCATGTTTGTAAATACTGATAATCATGCCATATTAGAATGGTTGATTGATTTTTAATAGAAGTCAGAAGTCAGTCATATTGACTAACTTTTCTTGAATACAAATTTGGGTTTATATCCATTAAGGGGTATTTGTTGGCAATAAGTTTGTAAGTTAGGTTTGTTTAGCTTGTACTATGGAAACTGGTATCCCTGAAGAGGATACCATCAGGTTTCTCAACTATAGCTAGGTCTTCAGCACTTTCACCTTTTGTGCCCACTTTGCTTCTTTCCATTGTAATACCTTCTTCATCATCTATTCTTTATCTTTTTCCCCCTTTTACCTAACTGGCTGTTCCTGTGTGCAAGGTATCCTGTGGATAAAAACATCTTGTACGTAGATAGATTCCCCATTTTCTGTAGGCAATACATGCTAAATATAGGCAATGGTCATGTTTTTGGTATCTCTTACTTGGTATGTTTGAAAATCCAAATTGCTAAATAATATTTTGTATAAAATATGTATGTCGTCAGCCTAGTTCTCTGCTGAAATAATAATCCCCTTAATATTATAGAACCTATTTGCAATACAGTTTCTGTTTATTAGGTTTCATTGTCTTAAATAAATCTATAAATCATCAAATTGAAAACTGTAGTAGAGAATTCACTTCAATAGATAACAAGATTGCTCCACTCTTTTTTCAGGGCCAACCATTCCCAAATGAAGTACAGTCTGCTGCAGATGCAGTGATGCAGTTTGCCATCTCAGGACTTGGCTTCTCTCCTGAAAACATCATCGTGCACGGCTGGAGCATCGGTGGCTATCCTGCGTCTTGGCTTGCCCAGCACTATCCTGATGTGAGCTGCCTTTGGGTTGCCATTTTGCATTCTTGTGTGTGCTTTTTTTGGAAAAACTCCTTGTCTTAATAAATTGAGCCAAATATATTCCTGCAGTGATCTGGGTTAATTTTTTATTTCATCTGGTTCTTTTGTTTTTATTGCTGTGAGTAAACACTCCCAGGGGGAAGATGTGTGAAGGCCCAAGCTGAGAGTTAGGTAGGCCTTCTTTTTGTTGAAATAAAATGCTTTGTTATGTTAAGCACCATCTAGTTTTCGGTTCACTGCTGTCCTGTTTTTCAGCACTTACTACTTTCTTCTTCAACTTTGATCTTGTTTCAAAATCTTCTTCCTCATCTTACTGTTTCTATGCCTTTTCTGCATAGATTCCGCATTCCCTTCACTCCAGACTAAATGGTGCCTTCCTTCTTCCTCTCTTTGGATTGCCTTTGTGGCGGATATGGAGGCTTACACTAACTAATAATCCAATCAGCTGCAAGGGGACTCACAAATTTTGAGTGTCTAGTATTTCTGACTTCAAATATATGTCCTCAATTATTTAAGTTATGAATTGTTTGGTAGCTCTCAGTGAGTTCATAATCTATAGTGTTGTGATTATTTTCTTATGTGAATAATCTTTCTCACTTCTTATTCTGAAAATAAATCATTGTTGCCATTTGTCTCCCGCAGGTGAGATAAACTTGTAACTAGGAAGCAAGGAGAATAAAACTCATGAATTTGCTAAGTTGCTATTGGAAAAGTGGTATAAATGAAAATGTAATGGATGATAATGACTAGGTTTAACAGAGTATGAATGATGATGATTAGGTCAATGAAACATGGATGGAAACAGTAGATTAAAAGGAACAGGACAGCAGAGCATGGACAGGTGGGAAGGAGACACTGTAAGAAGTAAATCAAAACCTTGAATTAACTACCAGTGACTAGGAGTCCAGTGGAGGCAACCTGAGGAGCCTGGGATACAACATGTAAATATCTTAACCAACAACATGATATGACATATGCTTCAACCAAAAATAGGAACTAGTGCGCCTTAACCAGTAATTTGCACGATGGAGAAAAATATATACACAAGAAATATTTTACATAAATAACCAGGAAAAAAGGGATTTACAAATGGAAATGCATAACTTGAAGAAATATTCTACACCATTCAACTTGAATGTGAACATAAAATAAGATTAATTCCATAACTCAAAAATGAAATAACAACTTCAAATAATAAATAAAAGTAATGCACGCACATAAAACAGATGTAAGAACTGAATATTAACAAAATTAAAAATAATCCAACAGGCAAGGAACAACAAAATGTGGCAAAAAACTCCCATGTCCTTCAGAGAGATAACTTATAAACTCACCTACGTGTGTAACTGATGCTTCACTTGAATTGTCTTTGGCTTACTACTAAGATCTTGCTGTAAACTTAAATTTACCAGCAAAGCTGAAAAGAATGAGACTATACGATTAGGCTGTAATCAATAAGTAAATCAAAATGAAATTATTTGTTTAATGGAGGCGTGAAGGCTGTGCTACAAAAAGCAACAACACAACCCCCGGTTACACCATAGCAAAATTTCTTTCTCGTAATTTTGCAGAGCACATATTTCTTCAAAAAGGGTAATTTTTTCAGTGGCTTTTGTTTGAACTGTGTAATATTTATTGTGATCATATCAGATCCGCGGGTTGATCCTAGACGCTACATTTGACCACGTGCTGCCCCTCGCCGTGCCTCACATGCCCGCCATCATGTCCGGCCTGGTCAAGTCTGTGATCGAGTCTCGCTTTGACCTGTGCAACGGGCGCCAGGCATCGCAGTACTTCGGCCCTGTCACCATCATCAGGCGCAGGAACGATGAGATCATCAGTATCACGTGAGTGATCTGCTCACTTGCCGCAATAGAGTGCTAGGCTATGCAAGTGTCTTCTCTTTTTTCTTGTCTCAAATGAAATGGGTGGTGGTAGCTGCTCTATGAGTAATTATCCTAGAAGTAGACCTCATAAAGTCAACTGTCATTTCCATTAAGGGTAATAATGCGTCATATACCTTCATGAAAATTCATTCTCATTTTTCTTATGAACTTATTTCCAACCTGTGAAGTCTTGAATC
>JACJUY010001450.1:0-115600 GCA_014220935.1 Platorchestia sp. MABIK | reverse complement strand
GTACCATAACCCTTCTTGGTGCCGGCGTCAGGCAACTCCTTCGGTCAGTTGACGCCCTTCTTCTTTTCCTCGTTCTTGAAGTCGATGGGCAGTTGGAAGAAGTAGAAGGTAGATCTTGATAACGGCAAGCGCTTTTTCGACATCCTCACGGCTGATTTGAACATATCAAATATATGGAGCGTCCTCCATTAAATGACAGTTTCTCATACGTCGTGGTTAAAAACCATGACAATCTCTCTCTTGAGTACACTGTGCAAACTGCTGGAGAAAATCCTCAACACCAGACTGGCTTGGTTTCTGGAGCGTGGAAACCACATAAACCCTATTCAGTCTGGTTTCCAATCGCAGTACCACGGATAACCCGATCCAGCTGGAAACAGCGATTCGTGAAACTTTCAATGTTAGACAACACTTCATAGCCGTCTTCTTTGACCTGTCTAAAGCCTACGACACCGTCTGGCAATACGACATCCTCCGATCCTTCCACTCCTTTGGACTGCGCGGAAATTTGGCTTACTTCGTCGACCATTTTCTCCATGATCGTCGGATCAGAGTGAGAATAGGATCAGCGACCTCGATGCCCTACCCTGCCGAAGGAGGCATACCCCAAGGCATCGTACTATCCTGTACCTTGTTTCTTGTAGCTGTGAATAACATAGCAGCTACCTTACCCCTATCTGTTGGAGCCTCACTATATGTCGACGACTTCACGATCTATTTTGCTGGGGCTTCCACGCGAGTTGTTGAGCGGCAACTCCAACTTGCAATCAACTCGCTAACCCGCTGGAGTCAACAAACAGGATTCCAATTCAATGCTGAAAAGACAGAATCCATCCATATCTGTCGCCGACACCACTGCCCCAAAACAGCACATACTTTGACAATGAATGGTCAACCTGTGCGAGCGGTGGAGCAGTACAAGTATCTAGGACTGACTTTTGACACTTCCCTCACTTGGAGGCCGCACATCCAAGACTTGAAGCGGCGATGCAACTTAACTCTTAATTTGCTGAAACTACTCTCTAATAAATCATGGGGCGCAGATAGGATTTCCCTACTCCGTCTCTACATAATGCTGCTTAAGCCTAAGCTGGATTATGGCGTGGAGGTTTACTCCTCCGCAGCACCGTTCGTACTGGAACTTCTCCAGCCCATCCAAAATGCTGCTATTCGTATTGCAACGAGAGCATATCGTACCTCCCCTGTGACGAGCCTACACTCAGACTCTGGTCTCTTACCTCTGCGGCTAATGCGACTATAAAAAGTCCTAATTATGTGGTCAGAGTTGAGGCAAGCGTCTCTAATCCGTTGCACGAATTGTGCACCGAAGCAAATGCGCCTCCCGCAGACCGGCGCGGAATCAGGAGAGAGGCCCCACACTTGAGGAACTTCTTCCAACGTGTTTCGGACCTCCGGGATCGATATGCTCCCCATCGAGACCAGATTCTCGTAGAACAAATTTCTCCACTTCCACCGTGGCGGTTACCTGCTATTAGCATCTGTCGCGAACTCTACAAATATTCCAAGTCCACGACCGCTCCATCCCAACTTCGAGCACTTTACCTTGATCATGTCCGAACCCACCAATTCCTTTCCCGTATTTATACGGATGGAGCCAAGGCACCAGAAGGAGCAGCATATGCTTATATCCAAGGTTCTACGACGTATCAACGTCGTATTCAACCGCATGCCACCTCGTATACAGCAGAATTATATGCTATATACGATGCCCTTAACCACGCTGAAACTCTCCCTCACCTGGTAACGACTATAATCACCGACTCGCGGAGTGCTATTCAAGCACTCTCGAGATACAACTCGCCTCACCCCGTTGTACAACTCAAACAGTGTCGCCTCATTTCGAGCAGTAAGCAATTCACTTTCTGCTGGGTGCTGAGCCACGTCGGAGTGTCGGGAAACGAGGCAGCCGATCATGCAGCTCGAGAGGCTCTCCACCTGCAAATAAATCCAGCTCGCCTTCCTCGAACAGACCATAAGTGGTACTACAAGAAGAGAATACGAGAACACTGGAAGGCTGAGTGGTCGGCACTTGCCAACAACAAGCTAAAGGCGATAAAACCAGATGTCCGTCCGCTCCCGCTATCCCAGCAGAGGGAACGACTCTGGGAAGTGGTTCTCGCTAGGCTCCGAATAGGCCATACGCGCCTCACGCACCGTCACTTGCTGGTGGGCCGACTGCAACCGTACTGCGAAAACTGTATAGTACCGTTAACAATCCGACACATCCTTCTCGAATGTCCTGACTATGGACAAGAACGTCAAGCACACCTCGGCGGTGAGCCGAACCTCACTGACCTACTGACTGGCCCTGCCATCTGCGGGCCACGCTCCCCTCTGAACCTTTTCTTTCTTGATATTCGGCTGCTTCATGAAATTTGACTCACCAACTGAAAATTAGTGACCTCGAGAGAGAAAATCTACTCCGCCTCATTTGAGGCCCAAACCATCGCCAGCGCGGATGCCCGCGACTAGAAACACCGTCGCTGTTCCGTCAGACCAAAGCTGACACACCACGGCGCTAAAACGTTGGGATGAACCTCACCCTCCCGCAAATTCCTAATACAAGACCTATACATAGCAACGCTATCAAATTACGCTGTGATTTCGTCTGAGTATCGAAAACGGCGGGAAAACCCAAAAATAATAATAATAATAACAAATGAAACTAGTGACCGGGCACTTGGCTGGCTTCAGTGAGGTGCATGACCAAGCCTTGCTGGCCAGGGACCAACGCAACTACCATTCAAGTGTTCTTCGGTTTCTAAGTTTCTTGTTTCCTGGTGTCATGAAAATTTTTTAATTTTTAGTTTATTGTAAATACTCGAATATTGCGGAGGATCTTTATTGAAATTGATCTTCATCAGACAATTGTTAAACTTATTGTAAGCAAATTAGAGAGTAAAATTGCACGGTGTAGGTAGTAATGCAGATAGCGAAGCTATTAGTTTCGGCGCAAGAGTAGACAAGAATGACTAATTAGAGACCGAAGCACATAGACGTGAGCTATCACCGGACTTTTGTGATGTGACTGAAATATCAGCACCAAGGCTGATATTTGGCCTCTTGTCTTATAATTCTTACACAGGAGCGCAATCATGCAAAAGTTATGTAAATTGAACAGAAACTGAAGCTCTGCGTGATCGCTCAAACAAAAAAAGATTTAAGAAGATTGTACTATAAATAAATGTTCTGTCTTCAAAGCTTTACGACTAAAGCACTTCAATTTTGCCCTGCTCAAATACCTACTTGCCTTCAGCTGACCATTTGAGCAAAGTGTAATTTCTACCATAAATATGATTAGATGGATGTCCGTCTTTTGTCATGTACACTTTATTGAATGTGTGTTTCTTCTTTAGTAAACTTGTTACAGACTATTTATTACCATTTGACATATGTTGGTTGAGAGAACTGCTCTTTGTGTGAATGCTCCTTTACCCCACTGTGTGGCTGAATTGTTGCTCAAGACTTAACCAGACCAGACTTCTTTTCTGCCTGCTCTGAATGCTTTATCACAGAACTCGTTCCATTCCTGCTGAAATTGTGGTTGCTTTAACATTAAGAAAATGATTAGTAAGCCAAACGGTGAACTAAGTGAGTGTAAAACTGCTATACTCTATGCTGAAAGTATTAGGCCAACTGTTAGATGCTTTCATTCTCTGTTTAGAAAAGCGTAGTAAAGAATAGACTGATCGTAGGTATAATTTGTATATGTTCTGTAGAAAAGTAATTGGCTACTTGATGTTGGTGACTTTTTGCAACCAAAAGAGAAGTATCACTGGTATTACAGTTATATTGAGCAACTCACTTTTTGTATATCTGGATGTTATTTTGATTAGTTTATGTTTGATTTCATTTTTTGAAATTCAAACAACATACTCGTTAGCATAAATTAATTTTTCAATTTCAGGTTATATACCAAATGTATGTACTCTTGAGTAGGATAATTCTATTTATGTAAAATGAATTAAAACTTGCAGAGGAAATTCTGTCTACCCTCGACGTGAACAGCGATGAGGCGCTGGGGATGCTGAGAAGCTTCTTTGCGGAGGACGTGCCGAGCTTCCCGTCTGAGCTCGGCGCCGGCCACTCAGACCAGGAGAAGACAAAGCTGCTCCTCTTCTTGGTCAGTAAATCTATCGTCATTTCTGCCATTTTTCAATTAGTTCTACATCTTAGTTTTCCGTGATATTTCTTTTGATTGTGGAGAAAAAATGCTAATTTATTAGGAAACCCTTTTGTAGTCATTCTTTGAGAGAAATTTTTGGTTTGTTTGGAAATCTCGCCGTAGCCATTTTTATCTTTTCCTGTCTCCTTAAGATCAATCTTGGTATTTTCTCATTAGCCCAGCCTATTATTCGAGAAACTTTGATTTAGGTCAATCTCGTAGTCTTCTAAGACTCATGAAATGCCGTTATTTTCCGATAGTTTTCTCATCCTGTCCGATCAAGTTCCAGTTTTAGTGGATCTGATAAATGACGGGTAAGCGTTTTCTAATTATGATTCTCAGTCTTCTTCCACTTGGTTATTTACATTGATTTTGACTCACTAATATCTTCCAAGACAGATTTGAGATTATGGTTGGCTCAAGTTTCAGTGTATATATTTTTTTTTAAATTTATTCCAGTTTTGAGAAAAAATTATTCAAGAGATATTAATTTAGATTTTGAGTTGTTATATATTAGAGAAGCTATCGTAAAAGATGTGGTCTGTATTCGCTCAAGTCTTGGACACGTGTAAAGTCTGGAGAGAAATGATTTTGAGCACTCATATGGTTGGAATCAATAAAAAAAATCATACTACTCTATGTTACGTATACACTGCTTGCGCGACATACGCGTGCAAAAAGAAGAATTGCTGCCGCCACCTTCCAAAAGTACACCAGCAAGAGCCACAGGTCCTACGTACACGTGAAACTAAAAATACAAAGGGATTTGATTCGAAAAGTGCCGCGGTTTTATACCGCTCTTTCTCTCTATTCTGGGATTGCCAAAATCGTTTTTTTTAAAGAATACCAGCCCTGGGTTTATTGGACTTTTCTGGGTTTCTTATTTCTTGGTCNATACCAATTGCTTGCTATGCAAGGCATAGTTTTCAAAGAACTTACGAGAGAAAACTAATGCAAAACTTTTGTCGGTATATTTTTATTTTAGGAGGACCAAATTTTATGCATAATATGTAAACAGTGGTGTATCTGTTACCTCTGAAGTTTCGTGCATTTTTCCATGTTGCACGGTATCCAGCTCTCCCCACCCCTAAAAATCGTGAGTCATGATATCGAATTTGTAGAGGAAATAAAATTTCTGGGACTTACCTGGGACACATAACTCCCTGCAAAAAAAACACATTAACGATATTAAAGCTAAATCTAAGAAGGGATACGCCATGCTCAAATCCATATTTTCTCACGATTGGGGAGGGGACCAGCACATTCTACTTCACATGTACAAAGGTTTTGTCCGATCAACAATGGACTACAGATGCATTGTCTACGCATCAACATCCAACACCACCTGAAGCTCTTGGATCCCGTCAAAAACGACTGTCTGTGTCTGGCTACCGGAGCCTTCAAGCCTCCAAGTTCTAAGCGGTGAAATGCCGCTGAACTTGTAATGGCAATTGCTTTCCTTAAAATATTTTAAAATGAACAGTCACTTGGGTAACCCAGCATTTAACTCTGTTGTCCCACCTACTGATAGGAGATTGGCACATAAACAAGAAAATAATGCCTTCATTTGCCACTCGCACAAAATATCGAGTCCTTAAATCTCGAACCCTTAAATCTCGAACCCTTAAATCTCGAACCCTTAAATCTCGAACCCCTGTGTATCAAGCCCGCCTTCTCGTACCGGCTACTGAACATCAACAGCCGATATAAACATGGAACTAACAGCCCTAGAAAAGGGAACTACCCATCCAACAACATACATCCAAGAATACCGCCGACTAGAAAGCGAAAACTACCCACGCTTCATTCCAATTTTTACAGAGGGTTCCAAAAGCAACGACGGCGTTGGTACTGCTGCATTCTGTAGCAGCACTCAAAAGCAGATCTCACTTCCCCAAACATCTATATTCACTGCGTAATTGCATGCCATTGATTTAGCACTAAAAATCATTTGTGATCATCCTGAGAACCAATTTATTATTTTTGTGGTTCCCTGAGGGTTTTGTGAGTTCTTGACAAACGCACACATCACCCTTACGCTCACCTTCTTCATTATTGGATTGATAACCTTGCCCAGAACTGCAACACCACCAAATTTTGCTGGATCCCGAACCATGTATGCATCCGAGGCAATGAGACTGTCGATAGCCTAGCGAAAGCAGCTGCACTTTGCCCGCTCGAGTGAGTCCCAACATTCTATAGGGATTGGTTCTCAGTACTTGAGAAGACGATCTACGCCAGATGGAAGGAAGACTGGCACCAGCGGAGGAGCCTCCTGCAAGAGGCCCATTGGGAACCGGGATCATGACAAAGGAAGGCTACCACGCCGAGTGGAGGTCATATTAAATCGACTCATAAGCGGCCACACCTTCTCACCCACGCTTACCTCATGAAAAGTGAGGTACAATAGCCTTCACCTGGCTGCCCTGTGTGCCTGGGGGCGCGCCTAACGGTGCACCATGTTCTTATCGACTGCGCTGTGCTGCGCAATACGCGACGACAGTGCATTGATGTATTCTCTCACAATAGCCGGCCACCTTCAATAAGCAACATACTTGTCGTAATGCGCCCGTAGATCAGTTGCTACCTTTCTTCAAAGAATAAATGCTCACCACATGATCTGATACGAGGAACTTGTAAAACTTCTGAAATTACGATACTTCACAAGCCTACGTCATGCACTATCAAACTTTACTCGCTATTTGCCTTCTATTGTGTGTTCGGTCTGGTGTGTTAGAATGCGGGAGCCTCTTGTAACTGGCTGTATTCTGTCTTAGTCATATCTCTGAGATTTTCCCGGCTACTGCCAAAAAAAGAGACTCAAACCCTCAAAACGCATGAATAATAAAGATAAAATATTTATTGGCCATAAACTACTCGAAAAAATCAAGGTGTGTTCTTAAAAACTGGTTTTGTCCTACAAAGAGATTCCGAAGTCCTAAAATGGCTGGAATAGTTTGCCCTTCCAAGACCTTAAAATTACCGTTGTTGATTGGGGTATTACACAAATATGCATATGTGAGGTCCCAAGCTTAAGCCTTTTGTTGAAATAGAATTTTTTTAAATTTTGTTACGGACTGTTTTTTCCGGTTCACTGCTGCCCTGTTTTTAGCACTCACTACTTTCTCCTTTATTTTTTATCTTGTTTCATAAATTTCTTTCTCAACTTACTGTTCCTATGCACCTTGAGCAGAGATTCCGCGCTCCCTTCACTCCGTACTAAATGGTGTCTTCCTCCTTCCACTCTTTGAAACGCCTTTGTTGCAGTCAGGTAGGCTTAAACTGACATCTAATCAAATCTACACAAATGCGCATGTTTTATTTACCGGAATGTGAAGGAGTTGCTGTAATATTTCCTGTACAATATCCTCTTCCGCGATGCTCGGCGATCCTGCGTGTCTGTAGTGGTCTTATTTCTGAATGTGCAAAGTGAAAATGTATTTTTTCCTCGCTCCATAATTGACTTCAATGAACTGTTGAACAAAGAAAATTTTAACTTTAGTGTGAGACAAACGAATAAGCCTCTACGTTACTTGGAACACCACCGGATAAGTCACTCCCATTCAACACATTCCCATTGTTCATTGAAGCTTGACGAATGAGTTAAGTATTAACGCTAAACTTCGTTTGGACAACTGCACACTGCGACCTGATTGCGAGTCAAGTTGCTGGTACTGTTAATGTGTGGTATGATTGCTTATTACTATTATAGCTTCGATCTTAAAAAAATCAATGGTCGCATACATTTGCCAGGTTAAAAAAAGAAAATGATTCCATATCTGAGTATAGACGGCTGGAAATTTTTACAGCCACACTACATTTTGGGCTTATTGCCGCTCTTGTGTGGATGCCCAAGCTGCCTGAGAGCGACAGAAGCTGAGCATTGTGTGTGTGTACAACTGGAGTTCGTTGTGCAGGCCACAAAGATGCTGGTGGACGTGGATGGCGGCCATGCCAACCCCCTGGAAGTTGCTGTCTTCAAGCAGCCCTGGAGTGTCGTCGATGATTCCTCCTACGAGCAGGTCGAGTGAGATGCAGCCATAAAATTGAAAAGAGCTTGAAAAGTTGAAAGTTAAATGAAGGATTCAGACGAGTTTCAAATTAGAAGTAGAAAATACGTAGATTCTCATGCGCGGCTGGAACCGAGTCTGTTCGAGGCAATTAAGTGATGTTTTTCCGCAGTGTCAGAAGTGAAATTATTGATTAACTGTTTCTATGTCATTTCATTTCGAACTCGATTACTGTTAATATTTTCTGTCTTAATCATTTATTAGCATTTACTCACCTTTTCGAGAGCGCTTGGTGTTTAGGTGTAGGCAACTCAAACATACTAAACTGTCAAGTCAACGTTTGCGATCAAATCGCGAATTTATATTTTTATCTATTTCAAGGATAACAATTTGACACATTATAACAGTAATTATCTGTCATGACATGATTAGCATTAGGACCTGTGTCGACCGTTTTAGCTTCACGTATTCCAACTTCAAGTCAAAATTAGACATTTTGAGAGCACTTATGTTTAAAGGCTAGCAATTTTTTGTGCATTCTGTGATGATCTTAGCTGTATCAAGCCAAGTGAGAAGAGTACCTGTGTCTGAGTTGTAGACATTGATGAAGAGGGAGTGTCGTTTGAGAGGAGCCATATTATCTGTGTGTCATGTACGTGTCCTATTCTTACGTTACACTCACGCTCCAGAACCTGAGGAATGAACAGCATTTGTTAATTTGTTTATTTTTAGCGTGCTTCAAGAAAACGTAGAAAGATTATTTAATGTAATCATGGCTTGATGCCTCCTGCACTGTCCTGTTGTCCAACTTTAGTGTCTACATCTTTCAGGTTCTCCATCAAATGCAATTGGCAGTCTGCTGTAGTGATTACTGTATATTATTAGTTCGTTGATGTCTGTGGACCATGCCTCTCTGCAGGAATAGTTAGAATATAGGGTGGCTAAAAAATACATTGTGGCCGGTTTTGCAATGACCAATAGTGCAAATTATCACCTGGTTGAATTTACCAGCTAAGTTATTACTTAATATGTGCTACAGCTGCAGCAATTGCATTTATCTACAAAAAGTTATCCAGTCTAAAATGATCTTGTTTTTTAGGGATGGTTGATCGGCTTACTTGAGGAAGAATTATTCACGTGGTAGAGGCAAATTTTCTCGGCGTGCATTATTATGTAACTTGATTGATTGTCACTCGGCGTGGATTTGCAAACTATTAACCTCCTCGCAGCGATGCAGCGCAAGTTCCGCTGAGTACACTTGGCTACGTACGGGCTGTCTCACTTGAAATTTTTTGAATAGCATTCGAACATAAAGTGCATTCGTCGTTTGATGGTCGTTTGGTAGTTGTCAAGTACTGAATATTCTTAGGCCCAACTTTTATTGAACTCAATCCCACTCTAGCATGTGGCATAACCAAGTCCACTCTTAAGAACCAGCGCTGGACCCTTAAAGATTTGAGGTATCTGAAATATGGTATCAGATAACTCATGCCCGTAGAAGCTTTGGGGCCCTCCCTAATGTTAAATGTTTTCTGTACTGGGAGCCTTTTATCGAGACGGCCAATGCACTGAACTGCCAATTTTGTGTGCTCTTTACGTGGTGTTTGATCGTTTTAACATTTTTTACATGTTTCTGACTAAATTTATAATTAAGTTGATCATCCACTACACAAATATGCACTTTATTATAAGAAAATTTGATAGCTGTTTGTAATTTATTCGTAGCAGAGAACCTGTTTTATCCTTGATTTTTTGCATGATTACGTGTGCAGCCTTTGTTAATACGAGTACTGTGCTCTCAAGAGGATAATGTTGGGGTTTGATTCTCCGATATTTTTCTTTACTTTGCATTTGTATTTTGTAGCATTAGCAGTCTCACAATTTGTACCCTCCCTCATTTTATGACTTTCATTTTATGTTGGTATGCTGTTGAGCCGTACTATTTCTAAATAATAACGTTTTGTCTGTTTTGTTGTGTTTACATTAGAATTTTAATTAATCAATTGTGCACCTGACAGTATAAAAGCTACTCATGTTCAGTCAAAATACGCTCTTATACATACTGTATTACTCGTTTTTGCATTTTGGTTGTTCGAATTTTTTATTTAATTTTCAGTCGATGAAAATTGTTCAACTATAATCTGTAGGGGAAATTTATTCGTGCCTAAAATTGATCAATGATGCTTCAGTAAACAATTTTGCAAGGGTTATTAGTGTAAATTACTTTGTAGAAGTATGACAGTTGATGGAATATTTGATTTTCGAAATTAAAATTGTGGTCATGCAAGATAAAATGGTCGAGCCTAAGACAGGCATCATGTTTTCCTTGGCAGTGTAATGTAGATGTAAGGCAGGTTATACGAGCAGTTTATGTCATTGCAGCGAAAGTTCCTCCATCGACTTGGCTACTCTTCTGGGTGATTTTTGCTACCAAACTTTTGAAGTTTATGCTTTTTCTGTGTAAAATTCAAAGTCATAGCAACAGACAACCCTGCATTAATGCCAATTGCTGTTTATTTCAATTTTATTTGGAAATTACTCAAAGTTCAAAGTTTGGTGATAGCAAAACTGCACTTAAGAGTAGTCTAGACCTTCCACAGCCGGCTATGCCGCCATGGTGTCGTAAAATGTGCTGTAATCCTGCTGTGGTCCACAAGATGCACTTGCAGAGTATTCGAGCTAGGTGCACAGTGCTACTGCCTTGTCTCGGTGAATGACAGAAGACGATTGGCTCGGTCACGTAAGTTGCCACTTGAAAAATTGGTTTATATTCATGAAGCGTGTCCCACATGTCCGCAGAGAGTCACACTCTTGTAATATTCGTTGTCACGAGGGGGCTTTAGTAATTTCTCAGACTGTTTTTTTTTGTGACTTACTGCACAAGCTTGCTCAGAGATCTTAGATCATTGGTACCAACCCTGCTGGTTAGTACGCCATTAGTTTCCATCTACTCCGTTCTCTGGTTAACTTTTGTAGCTAGGCAACTTTCGTCGCAACTAAGACACTCCATGGAGATTTTCTTAGCTTGTATCTGCCCTTTCAGTAGTGCGATGTCTTCTAAACTTCTCTGAGAAACATTTCTTGATAGTAGATTCTGAAGTGTTCATATCTTCTTTTCACTAAATGGTGCGTTTCTCTTCAGGGATTACTGTGACAGAATTGACACGCCTAATTCTATTTTAAAACGAGACGGTTGTAGAATGCGTGTTACTCCATGCTACAACTTGAGAGAACTAGTTTCATTTAGCGAGCAGTTGTTTTTACTTTTTCGTTCTGTTTCAGTTCTTTGCTATTGGAGTTTCCAGTAAATTGTTCAGAAGTAGCCTGAAGCATGGTAACCGATGATTTTCATGCGTTGTTCTCGTGTTGTGTTTTTTTCTTATGAAAGAAAGTCTGTAGAGAGGGTCAGGGTACTTACAACTGTTGTGTCACTCACGGATGTTTACAACTGGATGACAGAGGTACGAACTATTATTTCGTTGATTGTAAACATTCACTCGTGTTTTGAACCTCTACAGACCACCATAATTTCTTAAGGACGTTAGAAGTTGTTCGTATCATTCTTCTACGCTGAGTGTTTCGCTGATAAGTTCATACCCTATTGTATATCATGAGTGATAATGTCCATTTCATTGTGTTCGCAATAATATGGTCGTTAAAAGCTTAAGATCCTTTAAAAGATGGCAATGTATCAGAATCATTGTGGTGTATTTTATTCACTGTTCTATTTACGAGAGTCATGGGTTTATGTATCGATTATCCTCCTACATATATATATACAGAATAAACTGCGAACTATCGACTTCTTATTACTTATCAGATGAATCCTTTGTTGGTTGTAAAGTATCCGAAGTAAATTGGTTGCGCTTTAGATTTAAAAATAGGAACGGTTAGAAGGAAAAAGAACGGTTATGCTCTGGAAAAGCAACTGAACGATTGGTGTTTGAAGTTGTCGTATTTTAATTCCTAGATTATTACTGTTGAGCGGCCACTTGCGTCCTAATCTGCAGTAGCGGATGACATACATTTGTCATTAGCATACCAGCTCTATCAACAATGTACTGACACTTTCAAAGTGAAGCTATCATTAATTCATGAACGGTTTTTAAATATGCTATGTATATGCGTGTCTCTTCTTTCAGTTCCTCCATTATTGTGTTAGGATAATTTTCGAATGAATTTGTATCAGTTGAAATAAATTACTGTTCAATCATTCGCGGTTAATTTGTTGTGTTCAGGCATCCAGTTTACTGGTTGAGAGGAATAGTGACAGGCAAGTCATGCAAGTAAACTTCAAACTAATATTACAGTTTAGGGCAATTATGGCACGGTGTCTAGCTCTGAAAGGCATCTTGGTCGAGTTGACGACGTAGCTGTGCGAGTGCTCACCCTTTCTGTAGCGTCACGCCAAATTTCAATATGATGCTACCTTATATTTTGTTGTGTTTGTTTCAGGATGAGTTAATATCACGATTTCGGGCGCAGCCATGAACGAAGAAAAGGAACTGCTTATCATTTCGTGTGCAAAGTATCCTCGGCAGCGACGTCGAAGTTGTCATATTTCAAGTAAAAGTCCGTCGGATTTAGGACCTGAAATTCTTCCTGTTCTTCTAACGCAATGTTAGTTAAGATAATAGAGTAAAACCCTGTGTATTTGGTGGTTTCAAATATCACGAAGCTTTATTGACGTCAGGTGTCGTTAAATAAAAAACGTCCTAACCCGACGGGGATGCCGGTGGTTCTCGCTGCCGGCATCAAGAGGAGGTCTGGCCCCTCTCGGCCCCCAGGCCAGACTATGTACGGAGGGGGGTGCTGACGTGGCAGGCGGTGGCGACATTGTGTGTGTCTGCAGCTCTTACTCGTGTCGTTATCAACTTCACTTGTCAGCCTTATAAATTTTTGTTCATCTGCAACTCTTCGAGTCATAAGAGCTCTGATGTCATTGCTTAGCAATATATCTTGCAACAGCACTAATTTTAAACGTCTCGCCGCCCTGTAAGGATCAGCAACCGCCTCTGTTCAAACTTTAATGAAGTCTAGTGTAGACATTCATCTAGTCACGTTCAAATTTTTTTAAACAATTGCTGACTATTTTAAAGGCAGTGAAGAATAAAAGAATAAATTTTGGTCTAAATGCCCTCACTAAACTGAAAAAGATGTCGAGCAATTTTACATGAATGATGATATTTTTAAGTTCATATCTATGTATACAAGCAGGCAAATTTTTCGTGAGTTATGAATTCAAATGTGATTTTATGACTGATCTAAAACCAGCTCCTACCAACTCGGATCATCAATATCAGCATCTGTCGTTATAAGGCAGTAAAATTTTGGTCGTTCTTATATTGCTTCGAGATCAAGTAGCACTTCAGCACCTCCCCTGTCCATCGAATGGAGGACTACGAAAGCTTTAACTCTAACCTATAGTTAATTTCGTCAGCGTGTGAAGTTCCAATGGTACAAATCAATACCTGTGGCTTTTTGAGCCCGTAAAACGCAAGCGCTTTATTGAATTTAATTTAATTGGGGGTTATAAACATAATATCACAATCACATGGAGGGTATTAAAGTGACGTAAGCGATGAAACATTTTTTAAAGGTAATTGTCCTAGAGGTTACTGACCAACAAGAAGCTACATCAGCAAGCTGAGGACGCTCTCAGCCTCCAAGTTCTGTCGACCAACACGAGCATCATGAGTTACCGAATCGTAAATGTCAGGCTAAGCGTAATGTGCGACGCATGTGAAATAGGTTTCTATGCACAATGTATACAAGAATGTAACCTATTGAATTTGTTGAAGCGTCAGTTTCCACATGTTGAAAGTTTTTATTGTGACGGTTACAGTGTTTTACTAAAATGCTCTCAAACTTCTAGTCATAGGCTAAACGCTATGGACATTGAGGTTTAAATATTTTAAACGAGGGATTTTCACATCTATGATAGGTGACTGCGAATTTTTTATACATAGTTTTCAAATCTCTTCCTTCGTTTGTAAGTGGATCAGATCCTACATATCCATCACTCTTGTATGGTGCATAAAATCTCTCAAATATATTAGGAAACCCCTCATGGGTGTACATCTATCGTATCTATGGAAATTAGCACTCCCAGGGGGAAAATGTGCTGCGGACCCAAGCTAAGAGTTAGGTAGGCCTTCTTTATGTTGAGATTAAATTTTTTTTATATATTAAGGACCATCTTTTTTTCCGGTTCACTGCTGTCATGTTTTTCAACACCTACTACTTTCTCCTAGGCCTTTCAGTGGCTGAGTGTACAGAGCGCTTGCGTTCTGTGCTTCATGCACGGGTTCGAGCCCTGTACGCAGCAGTTGGCGTGAAAAACGCTGACGCGGCAAATCAGGGTCGTTGCCTGCAGTGTGGCCACTGTCCTTAAGGAATGTTACCTGGGCACTAAACGAGAGGAAAATAAGGCCTTAAAGCTCGGGCGTGACTAGGGACCTGGGGAACCCCTATCATGTACATTCCCTGTAAGAGTATCATGTCAATGATACTCAGCCACTCTCTACTAAAAGAGAAAAAGGCTTGGTATATACCATTTACCTATATATACTACTTTCTCATACTTTGATCATGTTTCTTAATCTTCTTTCTCAATTTACTGTTTCCGTGTACTTTCTGTATAGATTCTACGTTCTCTTAGCTCAATACTAGATGGTGCCTTCCTCCTTCCTCTCTTTAGATCGCCTTTGTGGCGGATAGGGAGGCTTAAACCTTATAATAATCTAACATATTAGGAATAAATTCTAAAAGATAGATCACACTTAGATATCATAATGTACGTACGAAGTTTTCGTTTAGAAAACAATCGTGGAAGGAGCACCATGTGCTGCAGGACACACAAAATGACAATCACTAGTTTCCTGTGCTGTTATTGTGGTGGTGCCTCATCAGCGGCGGCGTTCACAGCGTCGGACAATAATTGTACTGTGCCACTCGAGTGACAGGCATCGGGAACGTGATCCTTGAGAGCAAGCCCCCCTGGGGGTATATAACTATTGCATTTATATAAATTAGTACTCCATGGGGAAAATGTGAGGTCCCGAGCTGAGAGGTAGGCCTTCTTTTTATTGAAATAAAATGTTATTGTTTTGTGTGCTGAACTGTTTCTGCACCTCTGACTTTCTTCAACTTTTATCTAGTTTCCTAACCTTACTTCTCAACTCACTGTTTATATGCGCACAGGATCCTGTGCGGGAATCCACCTTGTGCATAGATTCCGCGTTCCCTTAACTTCATATTAAATGGTTTCTTCATCCTTCCTCTCTTTGAATATTTTTGTTGAAGTAAGAGAGGCTAACACTAACTTGTAATTTATCATACATACTTGGAACTAGGTGAGCACGAGGAGCCACGGAACAGCGCTGTTTTCAACTACCGTTTTTAGATTACTTGCTTTGAGAACTCGGACTAGCTGCGTTTAATGTGAGGGATACTTGTAGCAGAATGGTTCATTCAAAAAAGATTTATTGGCATGAGGTGCCTTCAAAAGACGTGAACGTAAGTTCCATTGGCTTTATTTCCAATAATTCTCGTGAATTTAAGTGTACGTTGTGGAAGTTACATATTGATAAAAGTTTCAATTTAGAGTTTCTGTCTCCTCCCTTTGATGAGATTTTCCGTGAATTATGCTGTGCCTGGGTCAAGTTCGACCAGTCGAAGCTTGGTTAGGTTAGTGAGGGCTGATTCACGTGAAAAAAATGAAGTTCTAGTATAAATTGAGAAGCTGACGCCAATAGTATAGCACTTAGTTTAAGGCCCCGTTTCTGTTGCAAAGATGTTTTCACCGGTGAAAGAGAAGGGATTTTTAATAATGGGCTAAGGACAACTAGAAGTATATGCACAATGTGTATTCCCACTTAGGATCCTTCGCGTATAGAAACAGCAAGTTTAAATGAAAGTGGAAGAAACGACAAGAAAATATTGCGAAAAAGATATGAGAACTGGAAGAAGCCAATTATAGATGTGATAATCTAACAATATCTCCCTTGGGGGTGCCAGTCCTGCAACGTAGGATAGACAATCCTAACTATCCTTAACTTATTGCCTATCCTTGCCACTTCCCTTAGGGGATTACAAGTATTATATCTGCGGGAATTCAGACTCTCAGGGGAAAAAGGTGAAGTCCCGAGCTGAGAGTTAGGAAGTCATCTTTTTGTTGAAATAAATTTTTTTACGTGCATACTAAGAATCATCTTTTTTCGGTTCACTGCTCTGTTTTTCAGCACCTACTACTTTCTTCTTCAACTTTCATTTTGTAACATAAACTTCTTTCTCGACTTCCTGTTTATATGTACCTTGTGCATAGATTCCGCGTTCTCTTAGCTCCTTACTAAATGGTGCTTTCCTCTCTTTGGAACGTCTTAGTTGCCGTTAGGGAGGCTTTAACTAACGTCTAATATAATTTATGTTCCTTGAGGGGAAGTTGAGGCTAACGCTATAGGCGTGCTTACAGTTTGCTGAAGTTGATTAAGGTTAGGTAGGAAGTAATTATGCTGGTTTTACCAAAGACGTGCTGTTCAAAGTCGCAGTACGTGTAGACATTTTATTAATACAATTAGTAAAGTCTAAATGACTAAAATTGAACGTTTCGAACTCAACAGCTTATCTTCAGCAAAAAATTCAGCGACAAAACAAATGTGAGTAAATTATAACTGCAACAATAAATAAATGGAGAAGAAGTGCTTCAAAAACATTTACTCTGAAAGATTCGAGCCTTGGCTCATTCTCAACAAAAAGTTTGCAGATAAAACAAAGGACATGTCAGTACAGTCAAGATTACAGAATCGCAGACTACAAGCACAAAAAAAAAATGAATTTGCCTGTTAACTATTTTCAGAGCGTATGCACTCTGCATTTCATTGAGAGAAGGTTTGAGTTCATGAATAAATAATGACTCAAAAATACGTAGGTCTAAATTGGCGGTACAAGTATCTAATATTTTAAATCTGCTAATGTCTATAACCAGTTCACAGGAACCATTACTACAATGTGGTCTTATACTAGCATGTACATAGATTCCCCGTTTCCTTAACTCCATACTAAATGGTGCCTTCCTTCTTCCTCTCTTCGGATTACATTTGTTGAGGATAGGGAGGCTTAAACTGACTAATAATCTAAAAATATCAGCCCCTAATCATCCAGGATCTCGGGATGCAAACCCTAATAGAGATTCAAGGATACGTAAATCAATCATGTGTGGGGCACCTGAAAGGATTTTAAAATGATCCACAGAAACGGGGATGTTACAGGTTTCAGCGCGAGTCCGGAGACAGTGGAGGGGAACCAAGAGGACGCTAGGCTCAACTGTGGAACCGGTCGTCCTCTTGGTTCACCTTCACTGTCTCCGATCTCGCGCGGAAAACTTTAACGTCCCTGTTTCTGTGAATCATTTCAAAATCCTTTCAGGTGCCCCACACATGATTGATTTACGTATCCTTGAATCTCTATATATCTTTAAACTCAGATCCGCTCTAAATGACACTCAAAGTGCTTTTCCTCTTTTCGTCGCGAACATGTAATCATTAGTTTGCGTTTTTATTTTTAGTGTTATATTTTTCCTACTATTTTATATCTATGTTGTAGTATTCTTTTGTATGTTGTAGCTTTAATTTACTCATATTTGTTTTGTCGCAGAATTTTTTGCTGAAGATGAACTGTGGAGTTTGAAACATTCAATTTTGTTCATTTAGACTTTACTAATTGTATTACTAGAATGACTATACGTACAGCAATTTTCGCATTACTCTTCATTAAATTTTATTAGTGTTGTTTTCTGCAGATAAATACGGTTGTATAATCAAAATTTTGACAGAATTTATTCTAATTGTTTAATTTGATTTCGTGATCATAATGTGCACCTTCGGGGACGTCAAATTCTTTTCATCTCGTGCGTTCTTGGACGATGACGATTTCGACGAAGAAATTGAACCGTGAGTTTTAATGTTACTGCTATTCGGTGTGGTAAAATATCAATCGATAGCACAAAACATGTTAGCAAATGAATATTTAATATAGTTAAACGTTTCGAATGCAAATTTAGGATGAATTTTGAAAGAAAAAATTCCTTAATGTTTCTGAAATAAAATATTCTAGATAACTATATATCCATCAAGTCAATGTGTTGACCATAAAATTCTAGGTTGAGTCCCGGAGTCGGCCTGACCAGCCTACATCCGTGGTGCCAGTGTATTTCACACTCTATTTTCTTAATGGGTGGCAAAATCAAGGCCTTCCGTTCTGACATCGCACACCTTTATTAAATGACGATCACGACTTGATGGATAGAAGCTACCGAGATTGTTTTGAAGCGATCTAGGGAATAATCCCCACTTATGAGGACTGTGTATTGCTTTTTTTATTTTGTGTGATATGAAGAGATTGTTATTTGTATTCGTTACGCAGGAAAAATCAATGCCAGAGCGATTCAATTCAATCAATGCCAGAGTGACCTCCCCTCAAGGGAATACAACTTTTGTATCTATGGGAATTAGCGCTCCCAGGGGGAAAATGTGAGGGCCCGAGCTGAGAGTTAGGCAGGCCTTCTTTTTGTTGAAATAAAAATTTTTTTTGTCATGTTAAGGACCACCTATTCTTCGGTTCCCTGCTGTCCTGTTTTTCAGCACCTAATACTTTCTTCTTCCACTTTTATCTTGTTTCATGAACTTCTTTCTCAACTAACTATTTCTATGCCTCTTTTGCATAGATTCCGCGTTCCCATAACTCCGTACTAAATGGTGCCCTCCGTCTTCCTCTCTTTGGATCGCATTTGTTGCGGATAGAGAGGCTTAAACTAACTAATAATCTAAATTTTTTGCATCCTTCCCAGGAGTTACAGATTCACTTGGTGCACATATTTGTACTATTTAACTACTTGTATTCAAAATCATGATACAAAATTAAAGTCAATATCCTATGTAGACCTAATTTAATGTTTTTAATTGTGAACCTTTTCTTAATCGTTTCTTTCATTATTTTACGGGAAAATTGAAATTATGGTCGTATATCTTTAAAAGTCTAGGCTAGCAGATAGAGGTGTGCTCTACGAAGGCATGGTAAAATATTTTCTGCATCAGACAAACCCCTTAAATGTTTCCCAATTTTCCTTAGTTTATTGTGGATGTTTTATCAAAGTACGCTCAGCAGCATCAAAAAAGCTTTCGCATTGTGTTGTACGATTTGTGTTCAATTTTGTTAATGTCGCGCCCCCCTAGTACTTGGTGATGCCGATTTTACCCACTCGCAATTGCGCTAAAGTAAAATTTCAGAGAATACAGTAAATGTGTCGTTTGAAGTGAATCAATCGGTATTCATTCAAATTTCAAAATGTTTAGAACGGCATCCTACTTCAATGTCGAAAATTTTTCTTGAGAAATGTTCACTGTATCTGGTGAAACACATTTAAAGAGTTGTGAATTGATTGTCTGAACCATTATTTAAGGTTAAAGTGTTATTGAGTTGAATTTGTCTCAAGTCTGTTTCACAAAGCTCTTAAAAATCTGCTTCGAGCCCCCAATGATGAGTGATGCTGCGGACTCGCTGCTAGTATTCTCCCAATTGACTTCAAGTCTAAACCGCAGACGTTCAGCAATGGTAACTATTTTGTAGTAACTTGATAACAAACTTGGCGATTATCATAACTTTGCTTTAAGTAAAAAAAATTCGAATTCAAAGAAGTCGTACAAAAAATACGTTGCTTGCCACACTGAACTTCATTTTTGAAACTTATGTTGAATACTTACCCACACACATCGTGATGGTACTGAAAAATTTTTTATTCGTTTAAATCCATCACATCTAACGGGCATTTCATTCATTTCGTGTTAGCAAATTATTGTACCATAATTAATTGACCACCCTGAACGTTCTTGGTAAAATGCGAGTCGTGCTGTCCTCGGTGCAGACGTGTGGTGGAGACGCAGCTGACGGAGGGCGTGCGTCCGGAGCCGGCGTCCACGCTGCTGCTCGCTCACGGCGGTCTCGCAGTCGGTACGTGCTCGCTTGCGGCTTCACAATACTGGAACGATATTACATCACATCATTGCACAAACATCGATTTGCGATGCCTTGGTGGCTATCATGCAGAGATTTGATAGTTGGCATGTTAAATCATGCTCTCATAATCCCTTCAATCTTTACTGCTTTAAATTTTTTGAAATGCAGGATTCAAATCCATAACGATCTGTTATCAAACAAACGTTATCTCCATCAATTTTAATGTACTGTTTGTTTTTTTTGTATCCAGAATTCGGCCGTCAACTGATGCAGCTAAAGGATTTCAGTTCAGTTGGTTGTATCACAGCGGCTTCTGATGGGGTAAGGAAACTGTAACTTCCGGATCAACTGCCTTTACATCAGATTATCTTGTTCTGTCACCGTTGTAAAATGTACACTTTAGTCATCATTTTCACATCCTCATCCAGCTTTGCATTCATTTCTTAAAATGGAAACTCTTTTCACGAAACCAGCTATTCTGCCATTTCTGATTTCTTGGTTTCGGAGACGGCGAAGCGTTACAGTTGTCTCGTCTCCTTCCTTGCAAGCTTCGTGGCGGCCGTCGAAATTAGGCGGGCTCGCAACATTTGAGCCAGCGACATCGCACCCTACCAATGTATCCCTAAATCCAGGCCTGCTCAAAGAAATTGCGACGTCGCACAAATATTCTGTGATTTTGTGCCATTTGTGATGAGACGAAGGAACGAAATTAAGATAGCGCCAATCTATCGTTGATTTCTCATAGAACGGCGCTAACTCGGTTTTATTTTGGAGTTTTGCAGTGATGTTTTTTTGTTCATATGAGTGTAGCAAAATTCAGCTTTCAATTACTATCTCTTATTCGATTGAAGATGAAAGCGTAGTTGAGCTTGATTAGACTCGGCCATATCCAGCTACATCAGGTTGAACTATTTAATCAAATATTTCTCTCACGCATTTTCTTATTAAATTAGCAGGCTTGAGTTTTTACTATATAACTGGGGAAATGTTCCATACGCTAAGGCACTTCACGCAATTTTCCTTTTCTAATTTATATTGTATAAAAAGATGTCATGAAACATCGTCACTCGTAATAAAAATATGCCACAGGTCAACAAACCATTGGCTTCAAATTGGGCATAATAACCTTATAAACTGCCTTAGCTACAATACAGCATATTTTTTTTTTCAAAGTGTGCGCAGCTCCACATGCCAAATGCGATTCCTTCATTTAATCGTGAATAAATTAGAAAACACACAATTCATTGGCCAAAGAAGTACATTTTATGAATCTGCGTTTCTTCACACGCCATATACGTAATTTGTGCTCACCGACACGTATTACAGAAGGTGTTATGGTAATTATGAATTATGATGTCTAAGAACAAGCCTGCAGATAAAAGAGGCATTAACCAATTCCTACTGCATCTCTCAAATAGGAGGCAATGCATTGACTGTACCAATACCTTCCATAACTGCAAGCCTAATCCTCAACTTGTCAATATAGCAGTCTGAGTGGCATCACACTACTGATCATAACGATGGAACCAGTTTCAAAGGAATCGAATTGAAGTGAATGAATAGTTCCATATAATTTCCATCAGAACTTTTGTGAAATTTGGGTGAAAATTATATGCCTGGTGTGTAAAGAAATGTGATTATAAGGGCATCACAGTTGAGCGATCCATCGCTCGAAAGCGCACCAAATAGATTTCAGTGATCATGTCTAATTTTGAGAATTTTTTCCGTAGCTTGTTGAACTGCGCTAAAAATTTTTACGTACGGTTTTTGACGACCTCGCATTTTACAGCATTAGCATGAAAAGAAAAATGTTAGAAAACACATTTTTTATTTTATAATGCGAGAAAATACGCAGGTACAGTATTTCTTTGAATTAAATATTTAATCTGATGATGTGAGCAAATGCTATGCTTTAACATTTGTATTTTCTGCCGTACCAGAAATAATTATAGAGCACTGAATTTCCTTACACATTTATTTGACGGAAGTATCACTGCGTACTTCTCTAATTTTTTAAAACCTTGGTCAGCCCCATTCTGTGGGAAGTCAAAGATATACGTATTGGAGCTAAACTCGTTTTTATTACAAATAGCGCGAAATTTCCGACCACAACTGTGACGTCACGATTTCTATGAGCAAACGTGTTGTAGAAGACATTAGCTGTTCTCGGTGAGCCACTAAACATCCCATTACCATCTCAGTTCTTGTGACACAGGGAATGAAGCGTTCAGAAGATACTGCATAATCTTTCTTCAGTTGCAACTTGTTGAAAACAAGTCGTAGTAATTTCTCTCGAAATGTGATTAGCTCAATTAATCAATTTGGTGGTTTAACGCCTCGGATGTCGTTCCCCAAGGCGTGTTATAGTTTTCTGGATGAGAGACTGCTATTGCACTTATAATTTGATCAACTTCGTGCTGAATTTTCTTACGTGACTCGATGATTTGATTATCTTATCAAATTATTTTATTATCTTCCAAGTTGTAACATTTCTTCAGTTTCTGAGCTATCGAAAATCGGTTCTGCATAAAGGTTTCACTTCTCATTCAATACATTATGTCATCACCGTCGTTAAGAACTACAACGGGTTTGATTAGGTAAGACCTTCATAGGCCGATAAACTTATTTCTTCCTGTGGGAGTTTTTGGGGGCCAAAAAGTCCCTTTCACATTTATTTTTACTTCAAATGCGCCCTGACAAGTGACCCTGCGATGGAAGATTGCGTTCCTTGAAGCACTGCACGATTCGACAGCTATGGTGACTCCGTAACTTAGAACATGATCGACTGGTCTCATTTCCAGGCTCGCGAGACTTTGGCAGAACTGCATTTCCTGGAGGGTACCCTGCTTGTGCTGTGTCCTGAGTCCCGCACCAGCGACTCTGCGAACTTGCTGGCAAAACAAGTAAAGACTCGTCATTGTTGGTGTTTGTAGCGTACATAGTCGTTTTTCGAGCTATACATCATCTTCCACAATTATCAATTTATGCGGATTAATGTTAGCCTTAGTTTTCCAACTCATATGATGCTGGATTCAAGTTATGGATCATTGAGCTAATTTCAGTCATACAAGTAGAGATTCACATATAATGCCGCATTACTCGAGGATCGACTGTGATTGCTTCAGAATGGGTTGCTTTCATTTTACACAATGTTCTGAAGGATTCATGCCTTTAGACATTAAATCAGCACCTTTTACGTATTGTTGTGTAGAAATTTCCCCGTTATATCCAGCGTGACTGGCACTTTGTTGAACACACTTTGACGTAAGGTTTGGACCGTTAAAATTGACACTTTTCTCAATAACCGTGTGGTCGAAAATACTTCCTAAAGAGATGCAAGTACTTGAAATTTGCAACGTTTGAAAAAAAATCCTTATTTTGACAGTGACAGGGAAGTGAAATGTTGAAGTTAGGAAAGCATGTTTATTAGGAACCCAATAAACAGAGTAACAGCCTTAATTATTTTGATAACAAAAAAAAACAATTTTTAATATATTTTAGGCAATTACAGTGAGGGGAAAAGCTCCAGGAGTAAGTTAATTGGTTATTCATCTACAGTAGGGTAGTGTAATGAAACAAAAATCGTCTCACATTAATTTGCAAGCTTCCATGAAACCAAATAGAAGTTCATTTTTCAATGTGCCCACCGTTTGTTTTGATTACTTTCTGAAGTTTTCTTCTGAAACTTAAAACAGAGACACTCAGTTTCCATCGTCGTGTTTTGTCTCATAACTTCTTTAGAGATAACTTTAAATCGTAGACAGTGGTGCGGGATAATGCACAGACTTCTGCCTTTAACATTGACGAAACACAGAAGTACAGGGGATTCAAATAACGCGAAGTTGGATGCCTCATTGGCGTTTACTCATTTTCACAATACTACAGAAAGTATTTAACTACAAATCTTTTCTGAAAAGTGAAAGTAAGTCTTTAGCAATTAATTAGTATAATTTTCTGGTAAAGATAAATATCATTAGCTTTTATTTCATAATGAAATAAGTCCTTGGACGTTTTCCCCACCCTGTTCCAAAGTTGTTCAACATAACGCCCATCTGTTTCGATGCAGGCGTACAAACGCACGTGAAATGATAGCCGGACAAGATCGAAGACACCAGGAGTTTCATAAATTCTTGTAGAGGCTATTTTGTTATTATTATGGCTATTCTGTTTCATGTGTTTAATATAAAATGCTTTATTACCGTTTACATTTCATTTCGTAGCCACTCACAAAGTACATGAATTTTTCTCCAATACGTTTCTAATTTCAAATCCTGGTAATTCTTTAACGAAGCCTTTTCGACCTCACGATTGTTGAATACAAGTTTTTTCTTTCAACGATCCCAACTTTATGTTAGGTTTGTTCAAAAAAAGCTCCGTCATCCTGTAGATAAATTCATTCTTCTTGGCCATTTGCGTCAACCTAGCGACTACAACTTGGAATCAAATAGATGCTTCCTAGCTGTTCAACAGGATTTGCTTGTCTGAATGTGTTCCATTTTAACCTTTTACATCCACAAACAACTTCCACTTTTTTCGTCTCCTTTTCTATCAGACAGATTCAGTAGGCTTCGAGTCGTTAATGTGGTTCTACTTCTGACGAAAATTATACGGAGTCACCGTATTCAAGTGATAAAAGCGTGCTTTGCACGGGAAGGGTCGCAGGTTCGATTCCTGTCAATACTGGCCCAGGAATTCTCCCTGTTGGTGAAAAGGAGAACCTAGCCATAATGCCCCTCTACCCAGGTGTCAGAAATTGGTGCCGGCTCGACCAGGGATAACTGTCATTGCGTCCTGATACTAGTTGTAAGGCATATGAAAAACTGATGTATAAGATGATACCTATGACGCTTGATTGAAGTAAAAAACAGCTTTTATTAACCTTCTTTGTGACCTTACCAAAACGCTCTTAACGTGTGTTCTCATTTCAGAGTGACGTACCAGCTTTGTTTTTTCCCTCTTCTTCTCTCAGTAACGCGAGTCCTGCCATCTTACTTTTCATTCACCTTCCCTCGTTAGTTTTCTGTGTAATTGAAAACCTCAGGGGTCACAGGATGGGCATCAGGCTTAGGTTAGGACGGTTTTTTTCTATCCTATGCCATGGTGACTGGTGTCACCAGGGGGGAAACCATAAGGTTGTCTCGTCTATTGATAGGCATTTAGAACTCTTTTTTTTCTGTACTCATTTTGCTTCTTACCGTTTTCATGCCTTCTTCTCAATTTCTTCTTAGTCTTTTCTTCCTCTCCTTCCTAACTTGTTTCTAAGAGCAAGTGTGGGAACACACCTTGTGTATAGGTTCCCATATTTGTTCAGTCTATACTTACCCAGTCTAACTTTTTCGCCGCCTGCATGCATGCTCCGGCGAAAACGTTAGACTGGGTAATTGTTCCTTCTCTTCACTCTCTTGACTCCCTGGCCTTTTTTTTGTGGCCACGGAATCTTGTGCTACTAATATGATAAAAATGTATTTTAAACTATGTGAAAGGACGGCTTTCTTGTATACACTTTTTGTTTATAGCTTTTTATCCTTAAGGAGTTATTGAAGCTAAGCTTCGTTGTTGGATGGGTCTGTTAAAGTTTTCATTACTGTGCGCCGGTGAGGCTGATGAGCTAGGAGATTCGTCAAATTATTTTCAGCCATAAACTCTGTAGACTAGAGAATGGAGGGTTACTTCGCATGTGGGCGGCTTTCAATTCCGTAAATTTTACGTTAGGTCTTGGCGTTGAATGACAAATTAATGGTAACGTGCCTGAACGTTCTAGCAGTCGCACGATGCTCTCGAGTTTTTCCATTGATTCTTTGTAGAAAGCTTTGGGTAGCTTTTATTTTAGATGAGCTGTTTCACTTATTACCTGAAACTAAATTTACAATATCTGTTGCTGTCATCAGTCCACTTCGTGCTTTTAACCATGATAATTCTTATTCATTATAGTACCAGAGCATGAAGCATTAAATGCTTTTTTAAGAATTCATCTTATTACAATCGACCATTTGAAGTTTATCATTATATGAATATTCCTCTGATTGTAAGGAAGCTGAAGTGATATGTTCCTAATCCTCTCACCCTGATATGTCTGCATTATCGTTCGCCTATTCTCAATTTTTCATTTACAAAATAGATTGTGATGATAGTCATTGTCAAGTTTGAGAGGTTTTTGTGTGACAAAATGATATGAATAATTATCTTTCCCGTTCCATTATCATGTTCAATTCTTATCATGTCCCCCGTGTAGCAGACGTAGTAAATTTATCGGCGAGCTAATACGCGCTGCGCTTATACAAAGATGCGTCAGGTAAGGGAGAAGGAAACCTAATGCTGTATCAACTTCCAGCGACATGGAAGAAAGGATTCTAATAATAATGGTAATAATAAATAATATGTATGCGCTGTGGCAGTAAGTATCCTAACAGTTCGAGTAACGTTTCAATCAAATGTGAAACATGTCTACAGTGATAAAAGCGAATATCTGCTATGAATAATTCGACGCTTGCGTTTCACAGCAGTCGGGAGCACTACCAGCCTCTTTATAACTAAATAAAGTGCTTTTTTTATCTGGTAGTCGAGTTTCATGTAGATATTTAGAGACCACAAAATTTAGCATTGTAGACTATAAACGACATCAAGTCCCAGTGAATTATGCGCTCTTTTTCAATGTGAACAGCAATCCATAAATCGTACCTGTGCAGATTCTGTCACTGTGTAGCAACGACTGCAGTTGTGCAGTGCTCACCACACAACACATCAGCAAACTGCGGGCGGCCACCGGGGACTTTGCTGACTGCAGCGAAGTGTTGCAGTGCCTCACTTCGCCTTCTGCTACACACATCAGTCCGTCCATCAGTCGCCTGCCGCAACCTGCCTTCATAGACTCTCTCCCCGCTGCAGGTGCGGTTCATTCACGTCTTAATTTAGAGCCTCCAAAATCGCAGCTAATGTTATACCTTCCCCTGCACATGGAAGCCTTAAGGGGGTCAACTCAGGCCCCTGTCAGCCCGGTGGGCCATTTTTTCTTTTATGTTAAAAAAGGACCCTTAGGCGGTGGACTATTCGGTCCTAAAATTTTATGGCGCTACGGACACTAGATGGCCTTACACCCCCAGGAGGGTGTACACCCCTGTACACCCTACATCCCTTACACCCCCCAGGGGGGTGTAAGGGAAAAAGAAAACACGGGAAATGAATAATTTGCTACCATAATTTTGTTAGAAATGCTTCAAGGATTCTAAAACTATCTTTGGTTTTGTTCTAGCATAAAAACTCAATGACTTCTCTTCTGTTGAAAATCCATAAAAATGTACCAAAAGCAAAATTTTTCGTATATCAATAAAATAACGCCTAAATCGAAAAAGTTACACGAGTAAAATATGTTTTTTTTCAACAAATACATATACTGGCCAATTTTCAAACGAATCTGATCAAAATTTAAAAATCGATGAGTTGACCCCCTTAACATTGGAAGCGCAAATTTCCTCATGAAGACTGATCTGAACTGCGTTATTTTTCTCAGTAAAGTGTGTGTATGTATCATAGTCTCTTATATCTTATCTCTTATATCTTTGTTTCATTGCAATGCTTCTAAGGGTTTATGATTTTTTGAGGAATGGCGCCATGTAACGAGTAACTGACCAATTTTACAAGTGCAAAAATTGTAGCAGAAGGATTTAGCCCTAAAAGTCGGGTGGTGGAAGCAAGCGGCTGCCGTCTTCCATGCAATGGTGGCGAGCTTACAACCCGATAAAGCTGAAATTAACTCAAGTAATCTACTCTCACTCAAGTGCTAAGCCTCCACTTAAGACGGAAATTATTTTCCAACTACAAAATGTGAATTCACGAAGAAAGTGATTGCTGTTTGTTGAGTCCAGAATCATTTGCGATGAAATTTTTGGACTACGAAAGGCACCATCTCCTACATAAGTGCAATTCATGCTCCAGTTGCCATGCCGTGCCTTGCTAGCGAAGCCGCTGGAGAGCAGTTTGTGCTGCAGGAGCCCACTCACTGATTAGTTAATTTTTTTGTTTGTGGTATGTGGTTTGTGGCTAGTTAAAGCATATTTATATAGCTCTTGATCATTCGATGTAACCTTTAGTGACCTATCGCTGTGGCTAGGTAAAATTTGAATTTAAATCATCTCAAAAGTAAGCAACAAATACCATTTTACAAGGTGTGAAAAGATCTTCATATTATAGCCATTATTGATTCCGGGGTGTGGATACATTTTTCCCATCTACCAAAAATTATTGAATTTGACTTACAGTCGACTGGCTGAGTTTTTTGTGCGCTTTGCCTTTATTACAATCACAATTATAAAATGATTCTGTCATTAGGCTGTCGTCGACATCAGAACGAGGAAAGAATCGCTACTTGACGATTTACTTAAAAAATTACTATAGGAGAAAATTTTTGCAAGAAGTAGAATATATATAAGCTGTTTTTTTAAAGGTAGATTTTGAAATCAATCAGGAGCGTTCAGCTACATAGTATGATGGATGAATGTCAAAAACGAGTATACGATGAGAGCTTGAATAGCTCCCACCAAAAGTTCGGTTGTTTTGCAACGGATACTTAAATTATTGAAGATCGTGTATGCTTTGAAAATAAGACATGTTTCTCAAATCTACACTCAGTATTCTTGATTCAGGTAGCTATATATTTAATTTAATACTTGATCGTTGCTCAGTTATAGCGTTACATTCGTTCTGTCATTGTGACGAGAATATAAGCTGCAAAATAAATCAATGCTAATCTATTTGCAGGTAAAGTTCTTTCATGTCGGTTTTGCGTTCATAACTTTTAATGCCTGTGAAATATTGATAAAAATATCAAAATACCAATAGAATTTTGGTGCGTCCTATTTTTGAGGATGAAATGGTTCACTATTCCTTCTTTTCTACGACGAGAAGTATGATGCCTTTGAATATACTGTGCGAGTAGCAAGTGCTCTCGTAAAGTAAAATTGTAAACTCAAAAACGAGTAAAATTCCAAGGAACTTAATCATATTTAATTGGAAAACGTTTCGGAGTCAAGCTCCATCATCAGTTCAAAAATACAATTCATTATGTCTGCAATAAAAGAAGAAACAAAGATGTTGTAGACAGTCATTAAAACAGATCACGAAAACAAAAATAAAAACATATCATAAAAATAATCGAAAAAAATTGCTATTTAGTTACTATTTGCAATGAATATGAACTATCGGTATTGTTGAGGGCCGGTTTTCATTTAAAAATATGTAACGACTCTAAAATCCTAAGGTCATATGAAGTTGAAGCGGAATCTAAGATTTTGAAGTCTTTGGAGGATATCGGTACGTTGCATTGTTCTGCGTGAGCGCGTATTGCGGAGTGAGAGGGGTGAGCTACTTGGTTACCTCTCACTCCGCAATACGCGCTCACGCAGAACAATGCAACGTACCGATATCCTCCAGAGACTTCAAAATCTTAGATTCCGCTTCAACTTCATATGACCTTAGGATTTTAGAGTCGTTACATATTTTTAAATGAAATCCGGCCCTCAACAATACCGATAGTTCATATTCATTGCAAATAGTAACTAAATAGCAATTTTTTTCGTTTATTTTTATGATATGTTTTTATTTTTGTTTTCGTGATCTGTTTTAATGACTGTCTACAACATCTTTGTTTCTTCTTTTATTACAGACATAATGAATTGTATTTTTGAACTGATGATGGAGCTGAACTCAGAAACGTTTTCCAATTAAATATGCTTTAGTTCCTTGGAATTTTCCTCGTTTTTAAGTTTCTTATCAAGTTGCGATTTAAGCAAACTACTGACCCGTTCAGATATATTCAGTAAAATTGTAAATTTTAGAACTGTTTTCAACACAACTGCAACAAGGCTTTTCTTTTTGTGGTTTTCAATATTCAATTAATTCGTATGATCGATACGCGAATTTTCACTTCGTGTAGGCGCCCATGGACAAGCCTCTTCTTTTGATGCGAAGCCAAAGCGTCGTCCTTCAGGGGAAAAGATCCCGAGTTCAATTCCCGCATCTGCACGGAGGGCTTGTTTTGTTTTGTGATCTCAGCGTCATAAAACCATTTCGGCATATGATCTCAGTTGACAACCGTGTAATGATTTTGCGTCATAAATTCACTTGTAATTTAAATTTAAATTCACTTGTAATTTAAATTAAAATTCACTTGTAGTGTGCGAACAACTCTCTGTAAATTAATTATACAAAGGAATCATTGATGAAAGGAAAGAAGCTGCTTTTTAAGAAGACATGGTCTCTTCAATGAAGAAGACGTCGTACCTTGTCTTCGTTGAGACGAGGATGAATGGAGTACATTCATCCTCGTCATTCACTCTCATAAAAGGGATGGATACCCCATTAATTAATAAATGATATACTAATTCGAAATAATTAATTTTAGTCTGTTGGCGCTAAGTGAGGAAGTCGGTCGATGATCTTTTTCTTCCTCTGTAATGTGATGCAAGTTTTTGTTGACCAATGGCTCATTATTTTTAACGTTCATCTGACCATAAACTTTAAAATATCATGCTAAAAATTTTCAGATCGGAAGAGGACTTACATTGGTGTGATCTGTAAAATCTTAATTCGTACCACCACTCTTGAAGTAAAATTTTAATTCTGAGATTAGTTACCTAATGAAATCGCATACCAAGGAAGCGCCATGTGCTGTGCATTTAAGTGAACAATTTGGTGGTACAGATAAAGGAGAAAATAAATTAGAGCAAAGAAAAATCGATAATCTTGCATTTCACTTCCCCCAAAGGTTTAGGGATGAAAATTCATTGCAATTTCTAGTCTAAAAGTAATTGCAAAATGATGCTTTCAATGAAGTTTCCTCGCTGCGCAGCACTGACAGCCTGCACTCTGCGGTCGCAGTCGTGCGCCGCGTACGTGGTGTACACTGAGAGCATCTCCGCCAGCGACGCTTCGGTGGTGGCCCCTGAGCTGCAGCGCGCCCTGCGCTCGCACCCCGCCCTCACAAGGCTCGGGGACAAGGTCAGCACCTCACTTGCCGCAGCTCTGCCCCCTAAACGAAAAACTATCGACGTACCTGACAATTATATATAAACTATTTCATTTTTCATGTAGTTTTATTCAATCTTCCCACTGACTATAGTGTTAGCGGGGTCCCAATAGGGAAATGGGGAATAGTTCTGTTACCAGAGGACTATCAGAAAAATGTAGAAGGTGACTATAGCAACGTTCACTTATATCAATTGGAGAGGAACTTACAGATTATTACAGCACATTGAATAGAAAGGGGAAAATGAAAATCAGGACTAGAAATTGCGGCAAAATTGGAATAATATGAGAGGGAACTATGAAGTAACAATTAAGAAGAGTCCCAGAAAGTGAGCGTGGGTGGGAAACAGCTAGAACCGAGAAATGAAACAAAACGGGCAAAAATGAAAATTCGGTTCATGTTCTCGGTACTCTCCTCGTCGCAGCTGTTGGTAATGGCCGGTCTCGTCCTCAACTGCATCACCTAATTCCCTTGGTCGGTCATAGCCTCTCCTGTTCACGTTAGAACTTCGATGTTTGTGAGCATCCTATTTCCTGCCAAATATCGGTAGGGAAAACGCTCTTTATACAAACTACCGATGTCACTAGAATTGCCGTTGGCTGTACCATGAGCCATATGTACATCCTTCATGTCTTAATTTTACTAATTTACGTGTCATGATGCCAACTATTCACGGCAGGGTGAGCTGATTCGTAAACACCGAGTACTCAAATGTTCCCAGATTTATGGTTAATATTCAATTTGACACATTCTAGAGATACGACAATAGGGTAAACTAGACCCGAAAAGTAAAACTTAATCCTCACCGTCTTGAAACCTCAAGTTTTCAATTATTTGTTGTTCGGGAATTAGTATCATTTTCCGTGTCCCTGCCAGCAATCAACGTTTGTATTTCTCGGTTTTCAACACGTTGTACACTTTTCTATACAGTTTTTACACAAAAATATGTATATTAATAGGCACTCATATATGTTTTTCTCTCGTATTAACTGATGTCGACATGTCATCTATGTCTTGCGCGTTATCCGGTTCCTAATCGATCATTAGTTAAGCGCTGTTATTTCATTATTTTTCTCATTATTTTAAGATTACTATCATGTAAAGTTTTGTTAGTGAAGGTAGTTCTCGTCTGTTTTGTTATTTTCTATTGCTTCGTTATCTATTGAACACAACTAGCGTTTTTGGAAGCGAAATACACAAAAAAAATTTCCTAGCACTATTTATGTTATCTTTTTCAAGTCATAGCCAGACCAAGTTAATACGTTCTATTGCTTCTCTCATATTATACTGGTCTCAAAATTAAATAATTGACAGGCACTCTCCTCGTGTTGTTCCTGAAAGTGTCAATTTTATTCACATGCGTACTTCAAGGAAAGAATCTTGATGTGGTTATCGTACCCTGGTAAATGGTTGGAACGAAAAGATTAATTCAACGGAAAGTCATTTACACAAATATTTTTCAATAATGCTAGGTGCTCTGGTTCGTCGTCTAGAATCAGTAGCGCTTTGTTCTCAAATTTGTTCCCATCAATTTGTTCCCATAAAGTGAATCTTGCAGTAATCTTTAAGAATTGCAGCACTTACGCAAACTTACATTTCATATTCATTTTTTATTTTTATGTATGTTTTTCTACGTTGTATGCACTCCATGTAGATGGCCGTGAAGACTTTTGCAAATTCTTCTTGAAATAATCTCTTAACTACTGTACATTTCTAGGATTTCGTAAATGATTCGCGTTGAGGTTAGGGAACTGATTAGGGTATTTTAAATTTCATTTCTATAAATAATGCATTACTTCCGCGACTTTTCGCCAGCGCAGTTAGGAACTTCAGCATTTGATAACTTTCAATAACAACATTAGCGTATATCTATGGGATCGCTGAAATTATAATAGGCCTTCGAGCTTTTTGTAACTTAACTCTGACTTTTTAAAATTGTATGGTAATGATACACTTTATTCAGATGAAAGCTTTATTAGTTTTTCGTACATAAGCTGCAGAGACCCCAGACATTTGCAACAGTCGGGCACTACTTGAAATTAAGAGAGTTATTGAGTATCGGCTGTTTCAAATTTACGATGCATTTGGAGTGTAATATACGAGTCAAAATAATTAACCAACACTTAATAATCACCAACAATATTTACACTAGTTATATACAAGTTTAGCATGCTCATGGGAAAGACTGAACAGGTGAAGTAAAAGAGTTGTATAGACTATCCTCTTCATTATGAGATAATACGTAAAACTTCCAATTTCATTAAGTTGCCCGATTCTTTAATGAACTAATCGAGCTATAAATCTCTAAATTGACTCGCGGAATAATACTGTCCTAAAATGATTCACTTCTACCGGAAGCAGTGATTACATTTATACATTACCCCCGAAGTCACTCCAAGTTTTGAGTTCTTCACAAGTGGCACTCAAAATTTTGAAGTGACGAAAAATAAAAACTCAAGTCATCAAAGACTACACGTTATGCTGACCATTACGATGAGAATGAAAGGGAGAAGAGAAGACAACTAGCTTTGCCTAGCTGTGCCAATAAACCCACAATAAACGCCGACAACAAGCTCTGTCACTTGTGCGTTGGGTCGCTTGTCATATCGGAGGGTTACCACAATGTCTCCACAGCATGTTAGCATGGATGGGGCTACGAGAACAACGTCCGTGACTGCGGAGCTCATGGTACCTGTAATGTTGCTGGTGCCAAGCTCGATGATATGTTGAACCTCACGGTAACAATATTATAGCCGATAAATAATGGATTAGTTCCCTGGATTTTTTTCATAGAGCCACGCCTGAAAATAGAGTTATCTTATTCTATTGCATGAATTTTTACAGAACTTTTACAGTATTTATTTAAATATTCATTATCATATACAGGTGTACTGTGTGTAACACAGGAAATGGCTGGGCTTAGCAGAATGAAGTAAAATTAAGTAATGAACACACTTACAGAAAGTCTTCCAGTTTCAATTTCGTTGCTCTTCAGTTAACTTTAGAAAAGAATTACAATAAAGTTAATACTCTTGAAAAAGAAATAAAGATTATGCGTCAAAAATACAACTCACGTTAGAGAGTTAGCTCGATTAAAATTTACAGGACCTGGAGAGCAAGCACCAATGAAATATTTAAATGATTCAGATTCTTAGGTTGCATTTAAATTTGACAATTTGAACGGAAGTTCGAAGAAACAACAACTCTGCTGAAAACAGTCAAAATTTTTTAAATTGTTCTTTGATGAAACACGGAACTCTTCGGCAAAACACAAATGATTGTCTCAACATTTTTTCATCCTAAAACTGAAAGACTTGAATGACCGTAATAGAAAGTAGATGAGTATTTTTCATGAGAACTTTTCTCGAAATCGTACTTTTGAATCACTAAATATTCTCCCCGGTTTCATCAATACCACACCTTTGCCGACTATACAATTAGTGGTACGCTCATAACCTATCAAGTCCTAAGACACAATCGAAAAACTTGAATAAAAAAAATTTGACGAACACTTGCATCGATTCAGGGAGAGCGGAGTGATGAATGGGACTTATCTCGTCTCTTTTAGTAGATTCAGAAAGAATTACTTCTTCATTTTATTCAGCCTAAATTTTCAGTTGATGCACTCTAGCTAAAACGCAATAGTAAACAGGTCGGACGTTGAGGCCCTAACAGACAATCATGACTGAAATATCAACAATACATAAAATAACACAAAAAAACAGCGCGTCGAAGATCACATAATGAAAACAACAGTTTTCAATGAGAGTCGTTAAGCTCATTCGGCAATGCATTACGTATAAAAACAAAAATCGTCAAACGAATTTATATATATCCCTAATGATAACACTAAAAGTATGACTAAAATGATTCGTTTCGCTTCGAGAATATCATTCGTCCGTTGAGCTAAGCAAAATCGCTCACGCAAAAAATACGAGCTCGATCAAAGAAAGATACAAAATACCTCATAAATCAAAATATTAGGGATAGCACTATTGCTTTCATGCTTCTTCAGTCAGGAGTGAAAATTTTGTTAAATCATTAAACGGTCACTTTCTTCTTTTCCTCCATCACCTCATGTGATGTATTATCATAGATTCTAACATTCATTTCTAAAAAACAAAATAATTTTATAATTGTAATACTTCAAATTGAGTGAAACTAGGTACAAAAGTATGTGATAGAAATTATTTTGATTTTGAACATCGATCAAAGATGCACTTGAAAATGGAAATGAAGCATAATTTTAAATAAGCATGAGAATAGAGCCTCTACAAGTTTATTTATAGTCTTTCTGTCACCAATAAACAATACAAGCTATAAAACTATGAAAGAAACTGTACTACAATTGTAGGTTCAGCTGAGCACGGTCAAAAATTCAGAGCTTCTCATCATTGTTCTGGTGCATAGAGAAGTAATCTTCCTCAGGGAAGTTTTCGAGGTCGATGTATCCGGTCTGGTGTTCAAGAAGCGTGCTGAGTTCCATCTTGAGGTGATGGAAGGTCGGCCTCTTATTGAGGTCTTGCTGCCAGCATGTTGCCAGCAGCTTGTACAGCTCAGGCTTGCAGTGGTCAGGCCTCTCGAGTCTGTAGCCCTCCGTCACCTGACGCATCACCTCTCGAGCCGTCAGCCCCGGATACGGGGTTGCACCTGCAATTGTTGAATAATCATTAGAGTGTTAAATAGATCCTGTACTGTGGCTGAGGCAATCAGTCGAGAACATTATACCCACAACAACTAGAGCCACTGTATGTAATGAGACTTAACTAATCGAGGTACCCACTGTACTTAGTTTAATCGATTTTATTTTTTCTTTAGAAATTTAGGATTGATATTGAACTAAAAATTGAACAGTACGTATTTTTTTCTACTGGGTTCAACTCCACATGAATCTGCTTCAAGAAAACTCATGTTCTATACCTTGAAGTATCAGAGTTTATTAAATTCCGTTTAATCTCAATTTAATGTGCACGCATTTTTCTGTGTGAAAAAAAAATCGATGTTATTTTCGACTCATAAACTTACTCTAACTCGTTTCCACTTCGTGAGATAATCCCTTTACTTTAAAACAGCGATAGCTCAGTCTTCAGTTTTTGCATTACTGATGTGCGTGGTACCAATTGGGAGCACCTGCTTATGAACAGGAACCAACAGTCGCTTTGACTAAGTAACAACTCTTTATCAGAGCAACTTATGAATGCTGAACGATGAATGCTGAACGAATGCTATTATGATTGCTGGTGTAACTAGGCTCTGAAAAATATCAGCAAAAACCGCTGCATTAGGATAAATTAAAACAAACTTATCGGTATCATAATTGTTTCAAAAAAGGTAATTCTAAACTTCAGAGAGGAAAATTACAGAGGTTATGATAATTATTTGAGTTAGTTTATGACTCCTTAGCCACATTGAACGCTATCTCAAGAGAGGAACTATTGAAGATGGACAATAGAAAACATGGACTTCCTGCACAGACGCATGTTCCCTGCACATAGAACCAATAAAATAGGAAACAAAATGAAGAAGAGACAAAGAAGAGATAGAAAAGAAGGAATGAGCAAAAAAAGTAAAGATTGAGTAAACTATCACTCAAAACTTCCGAAGTATGGTCAAAAATGGGAGAAGTTACTCATAAGATTAATAATTGTTACTCATAATAATAATTGTTACTCATAATGGTAATAATTGTTACTCATAATATTAATAACTGATTTCACTTCGGAACATCAAACGAGTACTCCATATCATCATAAATCGTCTACGAGGTTCTAGGTCACTTACCATTGAAATTAACTATTTCACACAACTGAGGGTAGGAAAGGGGTCGGACAAGCTAGGGATTTGTTTTACAAAAATTAAATCCTAATTATTGTGCGTTACTATCAACCTGGCTAATGATACTCTCAAGGTAATATACCATCATATACATTTACAGTCTGTGGAAAATTTCGTATTTTTTATTCAAGAGGTGTGAATTTTAATTCACAGTTTTTTTTAGGCCAACTTAACAATGAACACAAAGTTAGCGCATTTACTCATTATGAATTTAGTAGGAAAAATGAGAACATTTTAGGATTATTCAAATTCTACGCATTCTACTTCAAATACCGAAGACAACTAGGGTTTGATAAGGCATACATTCATCGAGTTACTCACCGAGTGTGACAATTTCCCAGCAAAGAATTCCGAAACTCCAGACGTCGCTCTTGTGTGTGAAAATGTTCATGTACAAGCTCTCAGGCGCCATCCAGCGAATCGGTAAAGCACCCTGTAAGTTACAGAACGTTTTCTGTTAGAAGTGATTATTACTTTGACTTCAAAACCTGTATATAAAAATGATACTGAGTGCGCCAAAACTATGACAACCAAATTTTGAAATTCATGAAAGTTCTTTATTGCCAAGCTGTCAATAATTTTTTTTTTAGTTCGAAGCTTATGCTGTTGCATTGCGGCGTTTATCAATCAGACAAGAAAATGGTCTTCGCTCACTCTAGCATCTAAACCAGCTTGATTTTTCGATGAGGTCGGTGTTAGAGAAATCTCCCGCAGAACTCCTTATGCATCACTTGATAATCTGTAGGCTCAACTGCGTTGATAATGGTCTCTGATCAAACAAGAAAAGCTTCGTGTTGCTTGAGAAGGTTTAAAAACACGACTCGAGGATGTTATCAATAATAACGGAGGCCGTATGAAGTAAATCTTGTTTAACATTGCTGAAGCATCCTCGATGCGTAAATTCGTAAAATAAAATTTAATTTCGACTATTTTTTCAAGAACAAAACATGTGTTGCTATAATTTTAGCGCACTCAGTAATACCAAGAACTCTTTTTGAAGACACATTGCTTATTACGAGGTCAGAGTAAATAAAATACGAGGCAAATTTAATTTCGTTGGCAAATCAAGTTCTCAGGTATGCTCCAGTCACTGATACGACTGATTCGTTCGAGTTCGATAATAAATTATGATAAAAAAAATTGTAAATGATTTCCTTCTTGCAAATTAATGGGTTGAAATAGATTTTTAGGTCTTTGGTAATTGTTAATCAGGACGCCATGCGTGCCAATGCCTGCTAAATGAAAGCTAAATGATGCCGAGAATGACAACTGAGCTTGTAGAATGATTTATACAGAATACCCTACGAAAAAAAAAAAGCTTAAGGCGAAAACATAGTAATTCTTTAATTCAAAAAAACTTTTTCTAGAAAAAATCCCATAAATAATGTTTTTTTCTACTTTGCATGTCCTTCGTTCAAAACAAAAAAAAAATACATTATCTAAATTGAAGTATACCTTGCTTTTTTGTTCGTAAATGTCTGAACCGATATCCTGAATACTTCTTGCCATGCCGAAGTCCGCAATTTTGCAAACTTTATTGTGGTCCACCAAGATGTTGCGAGCTGCTAAATCTCGGTGGATTATCTGCAATAGAAAGAAGGTTGATTAAATTTACACGAACGTACAAGAATGGATGCTACTTTTCAGTGAGTACAGGTATTAAATGAAATGTCTCTCACAAACGAACTTCAAAAGTTTTGTTGTACTTAAGTGGACTCAAGGACCAAGATGATTTAATTCAGTATTTTCTTCAAGAGAGCACAAAAAGGTATAGGTCAAGAAACGTACAAGAAAATAAAGGATCAGAAACACTTGAGAAGGTTTAGCGTTGTTCCGCCTTCCGTGATAAAAACTTAAACCCTCTTTTCACCAATAATCCATTTGCCACTATGCAAAGTTAGCAGTATTTCGCTGGCGTCAATTCATAAGTAAGGCAACAAGGCAGATAATTTTAATTCTTTATTTATCCAAGCACACCGTTTGTGTTTCAACACTAAATGAACTGAAAAGTTATCCCAGGAGTTGAGCACCCTTCCATGCCGCATTACTACTGCCAGCTGCCAGTTAACACGTTCACCACGTCTTTGCGGTTGTTGACGGTTGATTTGGTTAAGTTCTAAGTATCAGAATAGGAAAATCGTTTTTAACGCTCGAATATATTTTTATCCTTCCTTAAAAATATGATAAAAACACTTTCACATTTCCCCTCGTATGATATCAGTTATTTTTTTAAAAAGTCGAGAAATGGAAGAAATTATCATTCATTTATGCTGGTACACAAATAAGCAAATTACCGAATGGTGCAAAAATGGCCCAATACGCTGGGAACGTGTTAAAAATACATCACAAATGCTACCGCCAAGAAGAAAGAGAAACGGTCGAACATAGCTTATGCTCCAAGCGAGCTGATACTCACCCCTCTAGACTGGAGGTAGTCGCAGCCTGTAGCGACCTGGCAGGCGAAGCGCGTGAGATCTCTGGACGTGAGGGCAGCGGTGTCCGAGGAGAAGTTGAAGTAGTTGTGGCGAGTGCGGTGGTCGCGCAGGAACGTGAGCAGCTTACCGAACATCACATACTCCATAATAACCAGGTGAGGTTCTGTAAAAAATGTATCGGTTAACATCAAAAACTAAGATGAACATTGCTAACTTCGCGTATTTCCAGGTACTCAACGAGTTAGCGGCATTTTCTCATCTTGAGTCAGGGTTGTGCTCCCAATCATACCTATATAAAAATTAGTAGATAAAATTTTTACCTATTTGATTCACCCCGGTTGTACTTTAAGCCCAAATGTATGCAAAACAGGGCCAATTCATTAAAAACACCAGTGGTAACGATCTAGTGTCAGTGAACATAAAAAATAAATTGGGAAGAATCGCATAAAAGGCTTGGAAAAACATGTTTGAATAATCTAAAACGGTAAACTAACTCGCAACTAGTTAATTAGTAATGGAAAATGATAAAAAATGAAAGTTAACAATCAACAAACAAATCTCATTGACACTTCTTTATACTACGCCTGGCTCAGCAATTCGACGCTGTAATAGTTCACTGCCTTCGACACAAGCAAACATTAAATACAATAAAGATAAATTAATTTTTAACCTCTACTTTTGTATTATAGGAAACTGAATCGGTAAAAATGTTTCACTTCATTTAGCACTTTTAATTAAATACAGTACATTAACCGAATAGAGCTAACACATAAGGTTGAAGCGGCTAAATAAGGAAGAACGAAGTGAAGGCAGGAAGCTGAATAGGGATGCCACACTAGGACATGCCGGCACAGCTGCATCACACTAACCCGTCTGGGTGCAGCAGCCAAGTAGAGACACCACATTAGGGTGCGGCCCCAGCAGCTGCATCACACTCAGCTCCCTGAGCAGGTCCTGCTTCTCCTTGGCGCTGGCTCCGTCCTTCACCCTCTTCACCGCCACCAGCACGCCTCCCGCCGCGTAGTCGCAGAACCCTCGAGCCTCCGCTTTCCACACCTGTGGCATCAATGAATTTCTCATCTAACGGTTCTCGAGGGGATTGAGCATCAAACTTTGGACAAGAAAGACTTGGGTTCAATCCCAGTACAGTTTTCACGGTATTTTCACAAGAGGAAATAGCTCATCTGGTAATTTCAGCAAACGAAAACGTAGAGGAGATTAGTGGAGGAAATTTATCAGTCATTGAGCTTGCACTTCCTTCACTCCTTTTCTCTTGGTAAAGAAGCAGAAAAAGTTTCACAATACGATTATAATAACAGAGAGATAAATAAAAACGTTTTATCAGTAAATACTGATACATCAATGTGCTTCAATAAATTACTTTACGAATATTGTCAAGTACTTGAATTCATATTCTAAAATTTTGCCGTAGAAACTACTTTCGGAAAAAACTCGCTAACTAACTGAACTAATAATAATAATAATAATAATAATAATAATAATAATAAAATTCACTGACTAAACTACTAATTCAAGTCAAGCGGTCATGTTATGCTCCCCACAAACTAGTCGTAATCTCTCATTTCTGCGAAAATTGATTTTTTTTCACAGAAGCAGAAAGAAAAGTTTTACATCTTCATTGCTTCTCTGAATGTGTACAGAACAAAAGACATGTCATACATACATATACCAGGCTTCTCCTCCCTATGGGAGGGTAGACAACAGCAGGCCACCCTCCCATACAGGGAGGAGAAGCCTGGTATATGTATGTATGACATGTATTTTGTTCTTTACACATTCATAGAAGCTATGAAGATGTACGACTCTTCTTTCTGCTTCTGTAAAAAAAATCAATTCAAATTACCAGGCATTTTAGGGAAAAACAGAGTTCAAACACTTTGCAGAGTGACTGCATCATCTCAAAGCATGAAACAAAATTACCTTCATTCATAGAATACCTATTATCATCTTACGATTTCAAAAGGAACGAGGCATACCATTTTGAAATGTAGAAAAGCACTTCACTAATCTATACTCACTCTAGGTTATAATAAGAATGACCATTTCACTCGATGATCATTTGATTATCATCACAATCTGCTCTAATTTCATTTTCTCAGGTGAATGTGCCAACAATAATTTTTACTGATATTTCATAGTCAACTGCAAGCCAATGAACTAGAATTTCCGCTAGCTCCTGAAATACAATACGACAATGAGCCTTTGCAGCCAATATCACATTTAAAAAATTCGTAAAAACACTTCACCTCATAAATACACCTTACTTCTTCGTCATTTGACTGAGTCAATGGCATAACTAAGAAATAAAAAGCTGAATTAGAAAAAATACGAAACAAAAATCATCAATGCTCACTTTCAAATCCGCAATAACAGAGCGAAGGGTCAAACTACGGTCATAATTATTCTCACGGAAATAGTATACTGAGCTCTAGAATTAACGAAGCGTAGCAGTGAACTTCTGAATCGGTCATGCGCCTCGCTGCTGCTAGCTGCGACCAGAGCGCGATATCACGTGAAAGGGCTTAAAAAATCTGCAAGCCCACATAATGGACGCGATTTAAAATAAACAAGAACACATTCAATTTTACCAAACACAAGCGAATCTGAGTAATTTCGGGCACCGTATCCTGATGAATAAGGTACTATTTATACTTGTTTTTATAATATTCTTGAAATATCGGATTGAGAAAATTTTGTTCCCTTAGAGATATAAGATGAGCACTCAAAATTGCCTTTTTTTAGGGCAGTTCTTTGTAGTGCTGTCAGTACGTTGCCTCATTGTGCTAATTTGGAACATGAGCAGAACTCACCGTTTCATTACCTGTATTTCATCAAACACAATTCCTATAACTGTAGGCTCATCGGGTGGCACTGGTACACTGCATCACTGTTGCCTCACTAGATTGCGATACAGCTCGTTGGCTAGCCCTTCTTCCTATTTTTGTGGCATCAAATGTGTGAGCGAAATCTTTTGATGACAAGTTCTGCGTTTAAAATTTACGGAAGTAAAAGTTTCTTAATGGATATCCATTAACAGCCAGAACTTACCGTCAACGTACTTAACGACATGCACGCACTGAGATGTAGCGCAAGGATTTTATCAAGATAAGTAAGTCAACTCATTGACGCAGGGCTTGTTTAGTGCTTATATCACACATTGCAGACATAATCAAGGGTTGATTGTTTAATATTGTAATCCTGTTAAAAAGTACAACAACCTTTACTTTTATGACAGTCTGGGAAGAAATAAATGTGTGTCACTAATGTTTAGAAAATCCGCCATTATTTCAAAAGCAGTTCCAAATGAAAATTTGAAAAATACGGCGTACTTCATTCGTGTACCTTATTTTGCACCAGCATGAACATTGATGCTTACCACTCCAAAGTTTCCTTCTCCAAGTATAGAAACGAGCTTTAGTTTGGATCTGTTGAATTCCCAGGGAGTCGGAGAAGGCTGAAGGTTGGGGATGTTGTGGTTGGAATTGGTGTCGCTGCCCACAGACGAGAGAGAGGAGGACAGCGGCGTGGCGAGCTTCGTTTCAGGCACAGGCTGCGAAGGAGTTAAACATGAACTAATTACGGCAAATTGGAGCCAGCAGCTAGAAAAATCATTGATGAAGAGTACTCAAATCATATTATTATTTCATTTACTAAATTACATTACATGTCATTATTATTACATTCATTAAATTACATGACATATTCCTGTTATTACACTTACTACATTTACTAAAGTTCAACATGATCTTGAATGATGAGCATTTTAAATTCAACGATTAAATTCGACATTAACACAATTTCGCTAACACATTTGCCAGCTAATGTACGCAAATTTATAACAAACAATAAATGTCACTGTACGGAATCGCTATCCGATTGGATTATGAATAACAAATGAATTTTGTTTTTAATGATTTTAGGCAGTGAGGAAAATAAGAGTTCAATGATGAAGATGTATCTCAAATTAACCCTTTCCCGTATGAATTTACTCTTCTATTAACCGTTATTGCTATCACCATAATTAGACTGGTTTAGACGTAAGGTTGTCACTGACATCAGAATGAAGAACGAACTACAACACGGCAGTGAACTTAAAAGAGCACATAAGGATGCAAATCCGACAATTAATTTATTGAGTTGTGTATGAAAGTGATTTTAAAAATTCCATAAGACGTTTGAGTGTTAAAGTCGTTGAGCTTGGAAACCGTGTGCTCTAGAATTCGACAAAAAAATTGATAAATATTTACAGCGATATTATATATTGCCTATCAGAACGTAAAAACGTTTATGACAGGCATGGAATAAATTGTTTTGTAGCAATACAAATGAACTAATATACTTTAACAATAATACTTTACGAACATAATTAAATATAGTGGTTTACGTGAAGATGAGAGAACTAAACCGTGAGTTTTGTGAAATAGGAAGCTCTGCGTATTGCTACTTACAGGAAGAAGAGAGTGGGTCCGAGGATGATGGTGAGTGGGAGGAGTAAACCCGTCTGGTCTCTCTTCTGACTCAGGCAATGCTTTCTTATGAGAGTCGCCTCTGAGGAAGCGGCGCACGATATAGGCCGCCACTCCGGCCAGCGGGAAGATGCCCACCATGCCCACCAGATACACTGATGATCCGCCCGCGCTTTCCACGGGTTCTGCGTTGTCATTTGAAGCAGAATTGGTTGCTTCGTCGGCACTGGCTTCTAATAAGAGCTCTTCAACTAATAAGATCTTTTCCTTTTCCAATTCTTCCGTTATTTTTTCAGGTTCTCGTGCGTCAGTGCGATTATTTGCATGTGCGATTTCAGATGTCCGTATCTTGCTTAACTTCGTCGTCAGGAAAGTAGGTGGGCCAATAGTTGATTTCTCATCCAAATCTTCTACACTTGATGAGCTTTTTACTGCTGAGGGTGCATTAGTAGGCACCTCTCGAAAAGTTTCAATTGAATCAATGACAGGGATAGTCATGGTGTGGGTACGTGGTGTAATTGATTGAAGTATCGCTGACTGAGAACGTATTTCAGCTTTCAACTCATCTTCTCGCTCAGAAGAGGGTGATATAGTTGAAACTATTTCAACAGAATTAATTTTAAAATTATTAGGATCAAAAAACGGCTCCGTCCTCAGGGAAAAAGAGTCAATGTCACGCGAGTCTGTCATCAATCTTTCCGTGACAATGTTAGCCTCTTGTAGCGAATCAGGTTTCTGTGTACTTTCAATGGAAGTCTTACTTACTTCAACTGTAGATACTTCGTTCAATAAATTATCCGGAGTTTGCTGTTCGAGATCAAGGGAAGATGGTCTCACAGTTTTTTCGTTCGCCTTCGTATCATCTTCTTTCTTAAGAACAATGTCGTATTCCAATTTGTCGGAAGGAGTAAACACTGTTGGAGAAAAATCAGCAGTATCGGAAAGAGATTGTACTTGCTCTGATTCATTTTCGAAACGATTTGTATCATCTAAGTCCTCCTGGATAGCTTGTCGAGAGTAGGGTTCGATTAATGTACCGTTGCGACTTCTTGTTAAATTTCTTAGTTTGATGATCTTCCCTTCAATTTCTGCGTGAATAATTAGAATTCCTCTTTCCGCTAATTGCTTATTCAGGGTATCAAGATTCGATGTGATTTCTCGGAATCGATCTTTGCTACCTGCATTTGTTGCTCTCATAACATCGGAAAATCCAGCCAAAACAATGTCAGCGGGAGTCTTAGGAGACGGTCCTGGAGTTGTGATAGTTGAGGACAAGCTGGAATTTTGAGGGCGCTCGACTTCCGTACTACTACCATGAGTAGACGGAACTGGACGAACTGTCGTTCTGGAGTGAAACTTAGAAGGGTAGTAACGATACGGAATCTCCGTTGATCTTGTTGAATTAGTTTCGGTTTGCCTATTTCTCCCAATAGCCATTCGAAAGAAATCGTGAATTTTGCGTACCTCTGGAGGCGTGGGATTAACAGTGAAATTGAGCTCTCCATTAGATGTAGAAGTTTCTACTATTCGCGGCAAAGAGGCAACGGGAATCGATGAAGTCGGCGAGAAAGTGGTTGAAATTGTCGTACTCTTTTCGTAAGACGCGACACCTATCGTAGATTTGTTAAAGTTAATTCCTCGGATTGATGAAGTTGACGGTGCTATAGTTGAAGAGATGGCAGATAATAAAGGGAATCCAGGAGCAGAATCTAGCGACTCATGCATTAAAAGTTTGGTTCGAAGAGGTCGCCGCCTTCTTACAGGAATTGGCACGGATATAGAACTACTGTTGCCAGATTCAGAAGTGTCGTTTAATATTACATCTTTCTCTGTTGTGGCAACTTCAGAAGAATTGTGTTCGGAGGTGTTCGTCGATACGGCTAAATTCAAACCCAAACTTCGATTATGATTAGATGGTAACGAGCCATTGTTCAATTTTACACCGCTAGACGGAAATCTTGACTTAGAAGGGAGGGACGAGTTAACGTTTTTCTTACTTTTGTCATCTTTTTCATAAGTTGGTCGCAGAGAACTTGACGTCCGAAGAGGGAACGGCAACCGTCGTTTTGGAGTATTACTGTTATTGGGTTTTGTGCTTTCCTTGTCGTCGTTTTTGTTGTTGTCTTCTGTAACTTTCTCAGTCTTATCATGGGTGGACAATGTAGACGGCGACAAACTATCCTGATGTACAGATAGCTGAGCATCGTTCTTCTTGGCGTCATCAGAAACAATAGTAGAAAACGGATTTGGAGTTGTGGTCCGAAAAGCTCTCAATGAGTGCCCCAAAATATCCTTAACTGGTTTTGGGGGAAGCAACGGCCGTCGTGGTGGCTTGCTTACATCCGTTTTATTACTAGTATTTTCAGAGGACACGGAGGTATTGCCGGATTTTGTATCAAATTCTTGAAAATTTGGAGTACCGGATATAGATTTCAAATTAAATATTGGAATACGAATTGTTTGATTAGATAATAATATGTCCGTGGTAGGAGCTTGAGATGTGTTCTCTACCCCATTGATAGCAGAACTAGATAATACATCATCTGTTAGGAAGGGTGGTTTGGAAGTGGAACCCCTTCTCAAGCGCAAGGTTGGTACTGCTTCTGTCGTTGTTGTTGACGTTGAAAGACTAGCTATACTAACAGTTGACTCAGTCTGACCTCTGTTATCAGCTGTCGTGGTCTTAAGAATGTGTAAAATTCTACTATTCTGATTTTTCTTAGATCTAATTAACTCAGGTAAATCTGATTCTAATGTTTGAGATTCACTTGTTTCTGAATCACTTTGAAGTCCTATTCTAGCATCGGCCTTCGGTAAAATTCGTCGTCCCCAACCTCTCAAATAGCTCGGAGGAGGAGTCGGGTGAGACGTTCGTCGAGGTCCCCCGCGTCTTTTATTGGTAACAGACGGTAGTCGCGTTCGTCGACTCAATACTCTGACCGAACCACTCGATTGCGATTTTTCCAGCGCCCCACCACTCCGGGGTATCCTTTCCAGTCTAATGGGGACGGCACCTTTAGGAATGTACAACGGTACTACTAAGGTTTCGATCCCTTTGTACTCTGGATCCTGCTTTGCTGCTCTGACTATGGCAGATTTGATGCCGAAGTCCCCGCTTACTCTGGCCATGAGAGAGTCGTAGTCTGGAGAATGAGACGGTCTCGGCGGCTGGAATTTGTCGCCCAACTTGTTGGAGGTGACAAAATGAGGAGTCGTCACGCCTGGGGAGCGCGCTGCTCTCAGACCAGCCGACCAGCAACCTGCAATAGAGAACAACGTTACACAACTAGAAACACAAATCACATGAAATGAATTTATGAGAATGAACTTTTCTTTGCAAGATACGCATGACAGAACTCTCAGGTACTTTTTTATGAATTATGAAGCCACAATGAAAATTAAATTGACGAGCTCAGCCGTAATTCAAATATACGAATTTCGCAAATTTATAGGTTCTCTCCATAGTGAATCTCCTGAAAAATAACTCGAGAGCAGATGTGCATGCATCCAATATCGAGAGCAGATGTGCATGCATCCTAGAATAGGCCTCTGAGTGCGTGCCAATTCCACTTAACTTGCGGCAAATTCAAAATCAAAACCCACTTAGAAAATAAGAATAAATATTTTATTCAGGGGTAAATTCAGGAAAGTTCGCAACCTCTCGCCGCAACGGGCACGTTTTAGTGTGATACAGCACGATGACAGTAACCTATAACGAAACCGGAAAACGAGTATTATTAGGATTGTTGAAAAGGTTTTAAATTTCATTGGACTTTCAATTTGCATTCGTTGTGCGAGCAAAGGTTGAAAAATCTATTTCTTAAAAAAATTAAAATAAAAGTAAAACGCTCATGAACTGATAATACAGGTACTTGTATATTTTTGTCACTATAATCCAGGTTTAACCTGTGTCTGCTAAGTCAGGCGATCAATATGAAAAAACTCGGAGAAGTTTTAAAAGTAGCCCCACAATTATGAAAAGTTTCGGTGCCTCGATTGGTACAGTAGGCTACGCTAGTATATGAAGGAGTTATCATCTTGACGAGACGAAATGTAAAATGAGAATGATGAAATGTCAAAAGCGACTCATGCAGGAGTTCGGTTGAACGGTAGGCCGGCACCTTCCCCACGAGAGAGACGTTGAAGTAATGAATGAAAGGCCTACCTAACTACAAATCTAAGCCCACAAGTGCTGCTGAGTCTTTGGCGGGTCGAGCTAGGGTTAATACCGAGAAGCGGCGGCACTCCAAGGTACAGAAGTGAGTACATGCACTATTGGCACGCCCTCCCTCCCGCCCCTCCCTTAGAGCAGCTCATGCATCCCTCATTACCCCAAGGCGCGCTAGGCCCTCACCCAAGATGAGCTGGAGGACAGTTGTCTGATACGTACCTCCGTGGTAGGAAATACTCCACGTAACCTGCAGTTAATAACCCTGGAGAAGAGTTCAGTTGGATTTAATAATATTATGTATTAACACGTTAACGGCCATGTGATCACCAGTAGTACATAGAGAGAATTTGCAAAATGCTGCTGACCGAGTCACTAACTCACTTTCCACAATTACTTAATCAAAGCTAAATGAAGGCACGATACAGAGAATATTTGCTATTTTCAAAATTGATTACTACAAATGATTAAATTTGACTTGAATATTGAACTTTAGTTTAACCCATGGCGGTTAACGTTTTGATATAATATTATTTGTAATTAAAATATTATATTAGTATTACAATAATATTATGGTATTATTACAATATTGTTATGGTATTATAGTAATTTTCAGTTGGATTTAAGCCTTAAGAGAAAGAAATTTCTATGGGTAATTTGTCGAATCTCAAGTGACTTTGCAAAATCTTGAATTTAAAGTAAACATTTTGGCAAATCACGAGATTACCAGGTTGAATGAGATAAATTCTTCAGTAGAATTGTGTGCTGTATATTTAATTGTAGTCAATTGAGTGTACTCGATGGATATTTCGTTTGTTGTTCACATGCACTAAATTTAAAACGTGAAATTCTGAAAACACCAACAAAGGAACATAAATAAAAGAATATTTGGGGACATTGTTTCAAGCCCATGTCGTCACACAACTGCGGAGGCAGTCGTATCGTCTTTTCTCACGGCACAATTTTGTCTTATTTCAGGGGTTAAGCCTCAGGAAAGATGCTTCGGCAGAGAAAGAAGAATCTTTCCTGGAACTGAACTTCTGGTGTGCAGGGGCAACCATTTTCAAAGTCGAGTTGCAGTCGACACAAAGACAGCAACATATGTCCATGCATCCGGTATCATATCTACGGGATAATAAAACCTCCCTACGTGGAGAGCTGGAAAAACGTTGGTGATGTTAGTGTTTCTGTTTAGTTCTCTAGATTTTGTACAATTCAAAATTGTCACTCATGTTTGATCACCTTGTAGTTTTTTAATAGCATCTAGCAAAATGTTTGAGATGCCAAAATTTCAATACGAACAATTTATCGCATGTGCTCGACTAGAAAAAGCAGTTGTGACCAAAACAATCAGAATTTAAGATATCACGAGCCGTGGTTACTACAGAAACACAGCATACGTCGTAATACTGCAGACGAAGATAAATACTGTACCGAGCTAAAATATACGCTAATATACAAGGGTCGCAACAGATCTAAATGAACGGCGGGAAAACTCAATTAACAACAGCGCAAAAGGTTGCGTAAAATTTGACACTTGTGAAAGCAATCCCGTTCCGTTATGCTCAGTATGACCTGAACTTTAATAGAATATTTTTATGGAAGCAAATAAAAAGAGTACGTGAACAAAACTGGGAGGAAGAGTAGGTGTGATCACCACAAAATTGGACTGTTGGAATATGAGGGAATGTTGAATGGTATGAAGAGTTAATTACTCTTTACTTTGCTCCTCAACATTTGGTAGGATTTAAACGAGAAGACTAGGCCTATGGTATCTACTGAATCTTCCAACCGTTTTTTACCAGGGTGGTTACAAAATGAATGGGACTGAATGGGACAACTACTTCCTACACTTAGCTGAGCACTTTTAATAGCCTCAAGAAACGACTGGACTCATATTAACAAATTTGTCAACATTCTGAACAAATAGCTTCTTAAAATGTAAAGAAGTTTCACATCTGAAAACGGTGCGAAACCAAAAAGCTTCAAATCCTGAATGGAGAAGCATTGTGTCCACGTATTTACTGGCCCAACAAAATGAATTTCAACTATGTGGAATTTTTTTACGATTTCTTGAGCACTGAATAAGAAGCTGATTTTCACCTCAATCATCGTTTTAACAATTAATTTATATTTTAAAGTGAGAATGATGCAACACGGTGCAGGAAACTTTTCTGACTCTATCTCATCGAATGTACGTAAAAATGAAGGTGTTTCATCAATAAATGCATAGTGATCCAATAATATATGTATGAAAAATATTACGCTTTTCTCAGGTGAACATAAAATTTCAACGAGCCCTTGTATACATGCATAATGCGAAATGCAGTTACCATCAACTTTCCCAAGAGCATTCACTTTAACACTTGAAATGAATCCCTAACAAGAAATCAAGACGAATTAATGGAAAACTAATCCAGAAATTGTTCCGATTGTTTATTAATTGTTCGGTGCTACAGCATCACTCATGAGAAAGATTAGATTACATGTGAGTTTAAGCCACCCTAACCACTGGAAAAAAGAGCGTATCGAAGAGAGGAAGGAGGAAGGCACCATTTTCTATGGAGATGAGGGAATGCGAAATCTATGCAGAAGGGGCATCGAAACAGTAGTAGAGAAAGAAGTTCATGAAACAAGATAAAATTGGAAAAGAAAGTAGTAGGTGCTGAAAAACAGGGCCGCAGTGAACCGAAAAAGGTGGTCCTTAACATTACAAAAAACATTTTATTTCAACAAAAAAGAGGCCTACCTAACTCTCAGCTCGGGCCCTCACAGATTTTCCCACTGGGAGTGTTAATTCCCATAGATACAATTGATGTATCCTGCTGAGGGGGCACTAATGAGAAAATGTACAAGTGCAAAAATAGAGCAAACAAATACAACGGTAGGAAGTTGAGGCGGCGTGTGTCACCAGAATTCACGTTCGCCAGATTGCCGAGTCCCTCAAGGAAGGTTGACAGGGATAGAAGTTGTCAATACTGACTGCTTTCTCCGTCCTTAAGGGGCTCAAGAAATTTTTTGATTATCCCCCCAAGCAGCAGAAAGTCTCTGAACACACACTGAATGACAATGACCTTCATGATCCATTCTTAGTATTTCCCTATAAGCGTTAGAACTGTCGCAATGACAAAATGTAAAATGTATCATTATGATGGGCTGGTCCTGCAGCACTGGCCTCACTGATTTTCGCAACGTATTCTTTCAATTCTACTGAACAGGTAATTTTTGGGGCTAAAAAATGGGCCTCGACTGAAAGTAAATGGACTAAATACTCTAAGAATTCTTCGCACGCAAATGAATTGAAGTTTAATTAGAATCCAATGAAAAGAGTAATTTGAAAACATAAGTTATAAAGCTCAAATAAATGAAATACAACTAAAGATGTTCTCAAATTGAGACATTCATCACAGGACAGCACTGATAGAAACATAGAATACATAAAAAGAAACGAAGTTGTACGATAGAATTAGCGAAGGGTCAATGCAGAACGACAATGAAAAGGTGATCCTTAAAAAAAAGGGGTTACAAAATGACAAGCATTCAAAAGCTGAGCTTGCTTGTCTACGTTTAATGCCTAAAGGAGGGAAACATGAATGTTCCTGTTTCAGCTTTAAAATAATGCTGAAAAGATTGATGCGCAGATTTCGTCGTCGGGTGGAATTGAGAAGTTTATGAAATACGCTGTGTAGCAGTTGAGAATTTAAAAGCAGAAATAAAATTTTACACTGAAATCACATGTTGGTAGGTGCATTCAAATTTTACTATATGAATTGTAAATGTACGACACCGAAATGATAAAAAATTGTTCAAGATCAGATAATTCTAAAAATCTTCTCAAGAAACCATTCGAATTTAACCAGTAAAACAAAGGATGGAGCTCAAGGAAATATTTCAGAGCCTAGAATATCAAAATACGAAGCATTAAGATAACACATGAGTTTTGAACACGAAATTAAGGAGATGAATCCTTGACCCAGGCAGGCCTGACAAGAGTGGCGACACTTGCGCCCGTCCCCCGCCTCGCCCAAATAAGAGTCTCTAGGAAAGCTGCCATATTTTCTTGTCGTGGCATTTAAGAAAATGCGCAAGCCTAGAAAAAGGTGAGCTTGCAACACAGAAGACGCTTCAGGCGGGAAAAATTTGAGCATCTTAGTCTGTGTTAGGAAAGGACTTTCGGGTGAATAAATAACTTAAAGGAGAGAACCAAAATTTTATTTTGAGAAATATCTTTTCCATGAGCTGTAAGATCTGGAGTTCGGCTACGAATACTTATTCATGGGATGAAGGCAATATTAGCAAACAAAATTAAAACTAAAAAATTACCAGAAGTTAATACGTTCCCCGCGTATTTAGCCATATGTGTACCGCTAGGTAAATTGCGCATTGGCGTACCGGTGTAAGTGAATTGATGAATATCATGTTTCGTTCCCTTTTTACTGAAATAACTTTTATCATGCGAAGTGAAATGTTACCGTGCAATTGTATTTTTCATATTTCTTAGGACAGATAAAAATGCATTCGAGCAGTGAAGTAAATTTTCCAATTTTGCTACTTACAACCTAACCAAACCAACTTTAACAACCGCACAAACGCGGAGAACGTGTTAAAAGCCCAACTCCAGAGAACTTATCACGAAGCAGCGCAGTTGAGAGTTGAGATTCACTTACTTCTACTTGCCAGCCTTCATTTTTCATTAAACGTCTTCTAACTCTAGTCACACGAATTTCTCGTTCAACTTGCACACGGCAGTGCATGGGGGAAAAGGAGTAGCACCTACACTCTTGTATCGAAGACAACAGGAATGTCGAAGCCATTCCCACGTAAAAAAAATTCTTGAGTACGGTGTACATTAGCCCCAAGCTCAGAAGCGAACAAGATTAACTCACTCAAACAAACTAAACCTAGAAAAATTTAGGAAGTAAATAGCAACCGACTATATCCTCTCGTGAAGGAACGATGATCTCGATTATTTTTTTTCGTCAAGAACAGGTTTGTCACGCGTCATTGCGTCCTGATGTTAGTTATAAGGTATTTGAATAACCAATGTACAAGATTTGTATCAGGCTTGATTGGAATAAAACAATCTGTCTTTCGCTGCTGTTCATCAGAAAACTATTTGTTTGAACACCAACGAAAAAAGGAAAGTCTAGAGTTTTCATCTTCAAAAGTAGGAAATATCAATTTCCTACTTCAAGCATCGTAGTGTCGATACGTCTGTTCGGAGGAATACCTCAAAATAGCACAGTAACTACAGAGTAGCCATAACCAGTCGGAATCTTTACACAAGTTCATTCTTAAAGATTTACAACGTCGACGCCGAACTAGCACATAAACGTTCGTGGATATTTGCCTAAAATTTATCTCGAACCGAAAGCGTAGAGAACAATATCCAATACCAAAAATAATCATGTCGTGAGCACACCTTTGATTGAATACGGTCAGGAACGGATTTTTTTTCAAATATGACTATTCATGACGAACTGCACATACCAACAAGGAAAATAATAATTCTTTCTCAATCAATTAGAAGAAAAAACGGATTATTTATCAACGAAAACGGTTAAAGACTGATAAAGACTTTAAATTTATGTAAGTAAATGTCTGAGAATACTTAGGAAATACACTTGAATCTTTAAACCACCTACGAGTCATGCCATCGAATAATTAAGTGGTCATGAGTACAATATGAGCTCGTGAACTTAAATCTTTCAATAGGTTTATGATGAACGAGCAACATTCACCGCCGTGTTAGAGTAACTAAGCGCACGAACGTATCGAGGAAATTATTAAAATACTACAAAACCCTACCTCAGCTTAAATTCTACAATACTGATTTAGATGTTTGTGAGAAACTTTTTCGTTTTGGTTTCCAAGAGATGCACGTCGAACGCACGCGGCAACACACGATTCGTCGAGCAGCACAGTTTTTTTTTTAATGAAAATGTGCCCACGGGGAGTTTGTCGACCGAGCCGCAAGCGGGGAAGTGGATGTCCCCAGCACCGCTCAATTAGGGGGCAAATGATGGGGAGTGTCGTAGTTTCAGGCAGCTCATCTCACTATACTGTACACACGTGAGGCCGTAAGAACATGGTTATTGCTCACACGCACTTTCTAGGTTAGGATACAAGGACTTGTAAATTTCATTATATTCTCCCATAAGTAGGCATATTTACCCATCCAATTCGTCAGAATATATGAAAACGTTGCACGCATACGAACTAGATTGTGCCACAACGTACGGTTCAAAATGATACTTTTCTCACTCGTTTCACTTGCAATATACAGAAAAATTCTGTGTCGAGACCTGTGATTCAATTTCTAATGTTAAAAGATGATTGCGTACCAGAAAGAAGAAAATAAAACTTTTAACTTCAAATTGCTTCCCCTGGTCCACGGTGATGCAAGCGCTAAAAATTTCTTCAGTAAATTTTCACGCATGTTTTCATTAAGCACACAACTTATGCAAGAAAAAAATGCAACGCGCGCCAAACTAGGAAATATTTTTTACGACTACGACTAATACACGAGGAAGCATTTCAATTCAAGCTGTCTTTCGTGCAGGGAAACATCAAATAAGATGAAAGAGTGCTTATTTTCTGTTGGACACTTATTCGGAAGCAAACATAAGAGCAGCAAAACATTGGAAAGTAAGTCGTTGATATGAATAACTTCGTACGCAATGAGCTTGAGCCACAGCTAACATCAATAATGCTGCACCTGCCACACTAGGACAAATATTACGTTGCCGCTCACGCAACCCAAGAAAATGACACTAACCACGAAAATATAAGGAAATGGCGACTTCCATGTGCAAGCCTCTCTCAAAGTGACGCCAGACACGCAATTTAACATGGAGTATTTCCGGGCCGAATCGTCAGCTATCACACCGGTCGGTGATGGTGATGATTGTCGCCGGTTTGATTAAGATTGAACACCAAAATCGGAACACAAACCACTAGTTCTAACGTACAATGACATGAATGATTGCCTCCTGCTGTTACTACTTGAAAATGACTTGTCGGAAGTGAGGGACAGTCTTCCAATTACACACTTTCTGAGCTTGGCAAGAAATTACGAAAGGAATGAATTGTTAAAACCTCAGCTGCGGTTGCCAAGTCACGCGTTTGACAGAAATTAGATGCTATGAAGCCTACGACCGCAAGTTTCACCGTCAATTGAGTTATCTCAAGCCTCATTTCGAACTAGAAAAGCTAGATTACTAAAAAATTTGAGCTTCTACAGTACAGGTGAGGAATGCGCTATTCATGGAGACTCAAAAAACAGAACTGCACCACTTACTTTAGAGCGCTTACTGAAGAAATAATCTCTTCAGTTTAATGATATAGAGGAGCTACGCAATCTTTCTCAGCAATTACCCTGAAGAAATTCAAAGGTCAGGCACGTTAGGGGCTCAACGACCCCTGACTCTCAGCAGGGGTCCAATAAACTGCACCGCAGCACAGGGCCGAGCTGTTTACCTCGAGAGGATAACCTCCGCAAAATACGTGAATTTTTAAAAACTCTGCAAGTATTATTATCAGGTCAAGTAAATTACCCTCATAACCTGATGATGACACATAAATTACACAATAAATTGCTATGTTAAACTTCTTCCAAGGATATATGTAAACTTTTCGAGAGGTACTGACAGATGAAAACGAACATATTATCTCATTCCGTACGATTTACACAAAATGATTATATTCAAATCGTGTCCAAGCTTCGTTGTCAAAAACAAGGATTATGGTCCTGGAAGAGAAAAAAAGCTGCAGTGAAACATTCTAGCATTCGCATTATATCACAAAAGAATTTCATATTCTGCCTTCAACTAAAATTAAGTTTAATTCCCAGCTCCGGTCGATGACACCGCTGACAGGCGGTTTTCAACGTAGACTGTATCCTAGCAAATTAAAAAGGTAAACTACCTACATTGGCGTTTTGCGATTTTACAAAATACTTCTTAAATTTTCAAGTCATACTTAGTAAAACATATGAACGCAATCAAAAATCCCACCCGTGTAAATGCAGCAGAAGGCAGCACTAAAATTCTCCTTAAAAAAATGTGATAATTAGTGCTGGACGTTCAATTCGCTACCGCAAAAGAGAGCTATGTGGACACGCAAGACAATAAGATTGGCTGAGGTAATTCGGTGCACACACAGCTCGTCTACTCGGAAAGTTACAAGATGAAACGAATGTTTCACAATTGCATTTTAATTTCATTTTCTCATGAACATATATTGCTGCAAATTTTGAGAAAACACATTTAGCACACATACTGTGAATTCAAAGCGTTAGGTTGTTTGTCAATTATAATAAAATCATGTTCCCACTCACATACACTCAAACAAGTACACTTCTTTGAGACATTAACCTAATTCAGAATGAAATTCAAATTGATGAATCGTTGATGCGATTTCGGCTTTACAAAAAGAGAATTTGTGTTCGGAGCAACAGTGAAATTTATCATAGAAACCCAATTTTGACTTGTTATATATACTGAGAGTTATAATTGATACCCGAATGCATTAGCTTTTGTCTTGTCGTTGCACAGTTCGTCAGGCCGTAAAAATGATGACTTTAGAATCACAGAGAAATTATTGACGTTCAGTTTCAGTAATAAAATTCAGGTAGATATTCTCCGTTGATATCTGTTGGCAGTATCATCGCTCACTAAGATACTTTGTGCAGGCTTTTGGATATATTAATACAAGTAAAATATTGCTGGATGCTTTCAAATTTTTTCGGTCGGGCAGAAAAAATATTGATGAAAGAAAAAAACTCTAAAACCTCGAAAGGAACATCAGGAAAAAATCAGGAAGGAACATCAGGTAAAAATTAAGAGAAGAATCAAATATTGTGTTAATAATAAATTGGAACATACCATACTGAGTGTTTCGATGACTTTGATGGAGATTTCTGCGCACAAAATTCGAAATTTAAACATCATTTACTCCTCCATTCACACGTAAACCTGTGCCAACCAGGAGCTCCATTTGCAGCCGCTAACTGAACTTTCAAAATCCATGCGATCTCGCACGCTGCTCCAAGTGATGGCCGAATGCATTCTAAGAGGGTAGCCAAATGTATTTCACGAGGTAGACGGATGCATTTTAAGAGATGGCCGAAGTTTAGTAACACCGAGCCAAATGTCCAGCGACATCTCCTTAGGAATTGAGTAGAACGATAAATTCGCAAATAAAACTAAAATATCTTGTCTTTAAGCCTTCCACAGTTCATAAAATTCGAATTTTGGCTTGCCGACTTCCATAAAGTAGACGAGTAATCAACCTTAAAAATTATTGTATCCATTTTAACGAAACTCGTTGAACAAAAAAAACTCGCCTAAATTTTTAAAACATAACGAAATATCGAGTAAACTGATCTTCAATCCAGAAAAATCCTGACAAAATAGCAATTATTAATCTAAATACTAAGGTGAGCCGCGTAATTTTTCATAATTCCGATTGTAATTCATGCTAGCAATAGGATATCAGAGTAAAAATAGCGCAGACTGATTTTCACAGCTCACCAACTGCAGCCAAGCATTTTGATATAGCAGCTCGCAAGAAGCTTCTCCAAGTATGTTCAAAACAAATACCCGCCCACCTGCGATCGAGCTCATCAGATTTGATCAAGCAGCAAAATTGAATTTATAGTGGCCTCAGCTGATATCGGATCAGGTGAGTCTCGTAAAGCCAAAATGCATGAAATCGGTACCAACCTAAACCCTCAAGCATAACATCTCACGTAGAGATAGAGGTTTAGGATAAGAAAAAACTTAGTCACATACTATTCACAAGCCAAACAACGTACAGAGTTAACTTGAGAGCAGTAAAGGCCTTTAAAAAGGAACAAAAAAGAGAATCAGCGTAATTTAAGATGATACACACTGTAAGAACAAGGTTCTATTGTTTACTCTCTTTCCTTTGCAAGAAATAAACGTAAGTATTTGTCGGAATATTTTAGTGTTGAACAACATTCGGGAAGATTACTATTAAGATCTGTTTTGAAAACATATTATCAAATGACACTCGAGTGAAAGTACTTAAGAAGAACAGAAAAAAGCATCAATGATGCCGAAAGTAAAAGTTAGTGGTAATCAAAACGTACTAAATTGAACATTTTAACTCCATTGACGAGACGCATGATTCGGTGCACAAGCAGGATTGATACTAAAAGCGTAGATTTATTTCCATTAAGAATGACATGACTGGACTGCTAGCAATAGTAAGACACTTGTTTAAAGCACCTGGACAAGAAACGGCCTTCGTCGCTAATTCGTCACTAAATTACTTTCTTGACATTGCAGCGTGTGACAGCGAATCACTCACAATTAGATCTGTCGCCCCCCAACTCAGCTTTTAACGAGCGCTCTGAATGTTCCCTTTCATACCCTTTCATTGTAAGACAGTCAAGGTGACACGCGAGACTTGAATTCAAGCTTCCTGACAGGTTTCTACTACGAGGAACTGATTAGAGAGAGTGGATTTGATCTCGTCCACGACTTGTACAATAAAAAACACTTCGGCCCCAAGGAAACCGAATGGCAAGAATAACATTGTCGTACTCAATGTTTCATGGTTTTCACAGTCTGATGTTCAATAATTTAAGGCTCACTTCAGGTCAAATTAAATTCTACAGTGCTTTCTATGAACAGAGATAAACTGCTTATTTATGCATACATATATTTCCTTGGGTATCCGTGAAGTAGTGAACGAAACATGAACACAAGAGACGGTCTGCATGGGCACTAGTAGGAAAGCTCGAGTACTCAAGCTAAACATAAATACATGAGCTTACTGAGCTCGAAGCTTACGATAGAACAGCATAAAAGGTCACGAATCAATCAACTACTCCGTGGTTGGAGAAAAACTCTACAGACTTTTCCGAACAAGAAAAATTAGTATGTGTACTTCTGGCGGAGACGAAAAGCCTGCCTTCTGAGGTGCATATAGCGGGTCATGATATTGACAACACTGTGTCGAAAATAAATTGACAAAAGGTAGTTAACCTTCTACTTGGATTGATGATGTGTCCAACGGGCGGATAGTGCTATTACCACCAAAAAAGCTGACTTGCTGTAAAGCGTATTGCGCTTAACGAGCCTTTGTAAAGCTAAGTGCATGACATTGGCGCGAACGAAGATTTCTCCCAAGGAAGAGAAAAAGAAGAGTTGACGCTATCAATTCAGAACAAATGTAAAATATGCACTACACATCAATGAAAAATTAATTAGTTAAGAAACAATTGAAACAAATAACATTTCCCGTTTCCAAATTTACAACAGTTCAGGTTTGTGTGAGAACTGTGGAGGAATCCTGAACAGCATTTTTGCATTGCATACGAGTACATGGAAGTTGCTGGAGGGCAGGATAATAATTCTTGCGCGAGATGCAAAATGCCCACGGCAGTAGCCAAGTGTCGCATCACAAGGACCCTAAGCTTTAGGAACGCGTCAGAACAAATAATGAACAGGAATTCGGAATTGACTCGCCTGAGTAGTGGACAGCGACGGAGCCGCGGCGCGCAACAAAAACGGAGAACTGAGGTCACGGCCTCTCGGAGGGACACGAGACCAGAAGCTTCCCAGAGGCGCTCAGCCCCAACGAATTATGGGCGGCCGCAGCAGCACCTGGTGAAGCTTGCGAGGGTTGCGTTGCGGAGAGAAATATGAAAGTTCATACCTAACATTTCAGGACTTCAATCTCAGAATACAATTGCCAGTTAGAAATTTGGGTATGGTTTAATAGTGCCTTCAAACGACAAGTTCAGCCGTAAATGAGGAAATAGTTAAATACTATCGAGCCAAATTTAAGATGTGACATCAGAAGATAAGATTTCAAGTTAATTTAAGCCACCCTAACCACAACAGAGGTGTTCCCAAGTGAAGAAAGAGGGAAGCACCATTTGATGTGGAATTAAGGGAAAGAGGCATATATGCACAAGGTGTGCTCATATACCCTATGCATATAAGTCACAAGATTGACAGTAGGTTTTGAATTAAGACTAAAGTCAGAGAAGAATACAGTATGCACTAAAAATGGGTGGCAGCAGTTAACCAACCAAGACGGTCTATTCTATTTCAACAAAAGTAAGGCCCACGAGAACCTAACCTTCAGCTCGGGATGTCGCCTCGTCCCCCTGGGAGTGCTTATTACCACAGATACAAATGTTGCATTTCCTTGAGGGGTGTCACTTCAGAAGCACAGCGCACCACCAACTCCTCGCCCAGAAGGACGGGCGGGCGCTGTTCAGACCGAGGCTCCATGCACCCACGGGCGAGACAAGCCCAATCTTAACTTCAGCCAAAAATTTGCTGGGCACATGTGTTGCTTGAAGAAATAAAGGAATTCACGATCGAAAACATTGTTTTCTAAGTTTATCAGCTCAGCGACAATTACATTGTGCTAAACATTCTATAAGTGAAATGCTATCATGTAAACACTCGACGGGGTGGATTTGAGTATATTGTTTGAGCTTCGTAATTACTCAATTGAAAAGTTCAGTTTAACTTCTTTCAACTTAAATTAACCTCTTAAGCCCGTTCGAGCGCTGTAAAAGAAAATCATTCATTAATAACAACTTGACTACGACCATAAACTATATCCAGAACGAAAAAGAATGGAAGTTCTTATCAAATGCACTCATACCCCTGATGAAGAAAAATAGATGCGATGAACGAAGAAAATATAGAAGAATTACTAATAGCATATGCAGAAGCTCGAGTACGCGCCTTGTAAAATTGCATGGCGATACTTAACATTGAAATTAGACGAATAATTCTGGAATATTTGGTTCTTACTGGTAAAGATCTTACTTGGACGCATCTGATCATAAGAGGAGAATATCTCACCGAGAAATGCTCTAAATAAATTTAAGGTTTAGCACTGCATAAGGGAAGAAAGCTTGTATTTAACATAACAAGGAATTATTGCTTTCATACATTCTATCTCAAGAGGGAATTAAATTCAAAGCGCCCACAAACACGAAGTAATCTTTATTTACTTTGTCACATCTTGAATCGCATGCCAAGTACCACATTTTCTAGCGTATTGAGAGACCGTATTGGGTTGTGTTAACAGAACGTTACATTTCATTGGAGCACATGACAACATTCCCCAACACATTGTACAACGCTGACACACTGCATGCGTATCTAAAACTAGAAAGAAGAAAATCCTATTAGGATCTGCACTTATACTCTTACAGGAAATTTCAGCCACGATACGGTTATTTTTCTTTTTAATTGTCTGTAAACAAGTTGAATATTTAGCTGAAAACAGTAAAAATATTTCTAGGGCAACGACTCTGAGCAAAATTCTTCGAGGTTAAGGAATTTTAGCTACAGACGTGTTTGTTCCTCTGTTAAAAATCGTATTTTCCACAGTAGGTATGTTTCCTTTAGTCGAGAACTCACTGTTGTAATGTAATTCTTTCATGTCTCGTTTGCAGAGATTAGACTTTCAATCTGGGTAAGATGCTCAGACCCTTTTCGTCATTGAGTTTAAAAAGCACAATCAGGATTCAGAATAGTATATTACCGAGAGCAGTAATAAGATGCGCTATTTTGAGGTCAGAATAGCAGGACGAATAGAACGGCAACTTGGCTCGCGGTATTATGATGTCGTAGTTCTTATACTTCGTATTCCTAATACATGTTTTCCCCCAGCATTATTAACCACGATTGTAGAGATTCTGAAATTAATCAATTACTGATATGCATGAATTATTGTCATTAAAATGACAAGTTTGGTTATTAGAAGTACCAGCAGCAGTGTTACAACGGTTACAGTGTGTGATCAGCATCGTCGACAAACTTATCCAGTACATGGAGATAGGAAAGCGCCTAACTTGCCTATCAATGTAATTATTCACCAGGTGATACCAATTTCTCCTCAATAATAGATGTTGATCCGTATATGCCATTCCGATGTTGAAGACGTATCGAGTGTAGAAAGTAAAAAGAACTTTCTCTCAAAGACAAAAACAATCTCGTCCAGCATGAAATTACTTAAATATCACAATATGACTGGCACAGATACGAAACCATCGACTGATTGTGTTTTCTCACCTCACTACGAACATAAATGTGGCGATTTTTTGTTCGAAAGAAGGAGGAAACTCTTTATTGAGAGTTCTTAGTGCTTGATTAATTGTATTCAATGTCACCGCTAGTAATCGATCAAGTACAGATTATAAAATTTTCAACCACACGACGACGAATGTTTCCCCTTCATCAACAATCAATTAATAAGTCGTGGAACGAAGAAAGTATCCTCAATTGAAGTGGTTCTTTCAGGTGACTTTCTCTAGGCGTCTATGGCTTCATAAAAATATCCATTTAAGAGTTCTTGCTCTTGGTAACACTTGACCATATGGCTGTGCTAAGCCCAGCCCCGCCACACCGTCTCCAGCATGGCATGAGCATAAATAATTATTGTCAGTCTCAGTAAGGTTACTGAGGCGCTTGAATGGATTTGCTATCTCAACGGCGGGGTTTTCTCGCGAGGCGGACGTGCACCGCAAACAACAATGAACTAACAAAATTTGAGCCTCCTCTAAGAAGAGAAAGTGCAACAGACATCATTCAGTATAAAGCCCCTTATGAGGCTCTATGCGATGAGCAACAAGAGCTCTTGTCGTTCGAAATATGGATGACTCGGTACTCACGCACACTCTACGATGTAAGTAAAAGTTGCTTTACAATGCAAATTTGCGAGAATTGAAAAAAATTCACTTGGATTGCACGAAAAAGGAAAAATCTCACATTCGGTAAAATTTTGCATTCATGTTCATGTCAAATTCGAGAACCGGCTACACATGAACCGCACCTCGAGAAAATTAATAGATAAAATTTTCGTAACATATGTGTTGAGCAACGATGTGCCGTCACATATGTTCTCGAGGGGAACTGAACTCCCAGAAGCCGAGTACGCCCAAATTCTTTCTAATGCTGTGACGTAGTTATACTAAGCCAGCGGCATTTAGAACTCCAGTCTAAAATGCCACAACTATTTTCACATCAGAAACCAATGAACGAACATTACGTGTATTCAATTTCAGAGAAGCCCTCTGCAAAATACTCTATGATAATGCAATAGAACCAGTTGGTGAACGGTAACTGATTTTGAGCACACGCCTTCTGGTAAAAAATGGGATCAAACGAGACACGATCACGAAGCAAAGAGTCAAAACAGGTAAAATTGAAAATTTTGCAATTTTGTTTCGCTGTTTAGCATTCAAGAGCGGCAGGTCAAGTCATGAACTTTCGGTCGTCAGCTCAGTTCCACGCGACTAACCTTTCCGCCTCCGTTCAGAGATCAGCACACCGACACAAATCGAAATATTGAACTTTGTAGCACTGCACGAACTAACCGTAAGTTGCAATAAACTGTAAGGGCTGAGCAACTAGAGTAGAGCTGCAACACTTCCAACTGCATGGATCCCCCACGCGGAATATAACAATTATTAAAATAGGGCTGTGGGGTAAGAGAATAAGAGCGTAACTGGAAAAATTCAGGTCCGCTAATTGTTATGAAATAGTGTATAACGACTTCTTGTATATGCCAAGCACTCAGGCAAGAACATGAGTTAATGGTTAATAATATTCATGAAAATTATGCATACTTACCGCATGTTTCATTTTTCTAAAGAAACATCTATTTCTTGAACGAATAACAAAACCTTAACAAATATTGCCATTAATAAAACATTGTACGAGATACAGGTTGAAAATGCGAGTAAATTTCTCGATTGAAAGGAAAAAAGCATCATAGTTCTTAAAAAATAGATACGCACAAACATCCTTAATGACAAATGAATCCCTCAGGGAGATACAATTATTGTATCTATGGGAATTAGCTCTCCCAGGGGGACAATGTGAGGGCTCGAGCTGAGAGTTAGGTAGGCTATTTTTTAGTTGAAATAAAATGTTTTTGTTATGTTGAGGACCACTTTTTTTTTCGGTTCACTGCTGTCCTGTTTTTCAGCACCTACTACTTTCTTCTTCAATTTTGGTCCTGTTTCATAATCTTCTTTCACAACTTACTGTTTCTATGCCATTTCTGCGTACATTCCGCGTTTCCTTAACTCCATACTAAATGGTGCTTTCCTCCTTCCTCTCTGTGGATCGCACTTGTTGCTGCGGGTAGGGAGGCTGAAACTAACGACTAATCTAATTAATCTAATCTAATGACAAATGAATTTAGCGCGGTTATTCTGAGCCAAATCGACTAGGCAGTCGAACAAGGTGAGCTTGAAGCCGCGATACACCCTCTAAACTTTAGTTCAAGAACGACTAGTTGACATCCGCGGCACAGAATGCAGTAACGATTAAGAGACGCATTTTAATGAGCATGAAATCGTGTAAGCTATTCAGTACAAGTAATGATGTGACAGTAGGCATGTCGAAATGATGTATTTAGAAACAACACGGGCTCAACGGACTCAATGTTACGCAATCTAATCACTAAGAAATGTAACATTGTTGTCAAAACCAATATAGAATTTGTTGGTGATGTATTGTTCCTAGTGAAAAATAAATGTTACAGCTTGTGCTACATGTTATAATTACTAACTTCTGTATTAGCAATTAGACGTCGAGTAGAAAGTGATATGTTTGTATCCAGTCAAGATAATGAAACGTCAGACAGGGATTCTGACAGGCATAACGAAGTTAGAATAACACGCATACTTTTACCAACAGAGCAACTCGTTTTACATCACGCTGCACATGGGTGGTAGGCGACTTCCAGCTTTCCCTCGACAGATGGCTCACCAAAGTGAGCGTCTTTAGTTTAACTGTCTTTGTAAATACCAGCCATAGTCTGTTCGGAGGTTAATGTACTGATTCCTTGAGAAATTCTAGTGCGGTGCTATCAGCGTTGTTATCTTTCCTTGTGAAATGACCAGCGTTAGTTTAAGCGGATTTGACTTGCATTCCGGTTGATAATGCTAACTGGAATGATACAAGGATTCAGAGAACCTTAAAACGAATATTTCAATCGAATTAAGACAAAACGCAATGTAAATCAAACATTTAGACCTGAGCTGACTGAAGATTCAACAAGAACAAGAACAAATTAAAGGTCTGCTAAATTACGGTAAACGGCCTATTGTTGCCGCAGAAAAAGAGCACATCACATCAGCCCCCCTTGCCACAACAAAGATATTCAAAGAGAGGTGACGGATGAAGGTACCAATTAGTATGAACTTAAAGGGAACGCGGAATATAAGCATGAATGGCGTTCCCACACAAGATCTTACGAGCACAGAAACAGTAAGTTGAGAAGACGAACGATTATGAATCAAGATTAAAGTTGAAGATGAGACTATGAGTCGCTGAAAAACAGGACAACAGTGATCGAAAAAAGATTGGCCGTAACAGAATAAAAAAAAAATACTATTTCAATAAAAAGTGGGCCTACTAAACCTTCACCTCGGGACCCCACATTTTCCCCCTGGGAGCATAATTCCCATAGGTGTAATAGTTGTATCATTCTGATGGGAGAAAGGCGTCTAACAAAAACTTAATGCCACAAAAATAGAATTAAAATCAAGAGAAACTAAAAACAGTGATCTGAGGTAAAAGATAATCAGGCCACAGCTACAGTACAATTTGAGTATTATAGGTATATATATAGGTTACATTAAAGGAAGCCCAAAGCGAACAATGAAAATATTTGTGTTCCAGATGCAGCGGTTAAATACAGAATACACATATGCTTGACGGCAGGTCAAGAGAAAGAGCTTGCACACAAAAAGAAAATCTATAGAAACCAGCGTGTGCCACGCAAAACAGTATGAAAAATACAACATCTGTTGCTAAATTCATATCAGCTACATACGTTGCTCTGGTTTAAGGGGCGAAAGTTGGCTTGGCCACAGAAGTAAGGCAAATTTTTATGAAATCTGCAGCACGCTTGACCTCATTACGGCCCCAAGCTTTTGGTGCCACGAACTACAACTCTTCAATTGCTACTGATACCTGGTGAGACCAGGTATAATAGACGTAAAAAAAATCATTGTAACCGTGTCTCCGATTGAATGACAAATCAAGATCAGAAACAAAAACGATTCGGTGGACTTGCGAATGAATTACGTTGAACTTTAACTACATTACTTTCCTTGCACAGCTAAAGAAAAATCTAGCCCATTAATCATGGAAACTACAAGGTAGAGAAAAGACACTCCAAAATAAAGCCAAATCTGACAAAAGAAAGGAGGAAGAATATCTGCCAAGTTGTGCCCTGAAGGTTATCGAAAAATGCGACTCAAATCTCATATGGCAAACGAGGAAGAAAACATTAAGGCATTCTCAAGATGAGGTCGATAACATTGATACTCAGCGAGATGCCGCGCTAAGTAACCTCTGGCCTGATCAGGTCGCACTCACTCCATTTGCAGCAGGGCAGCCTTGAGCCGTGCGTTTCTTTCACGGCCAATAACACAATAGGTTCAAGCCCTGGAATGCAGGCAATGAGTTCATCAGGGCAGAACGTGGGGCAGTCATGATTTACGATGGGTAAAAGCTCTTGATTGAAAAAAGGTGTGTATTTTTCTAAGAGAATCTACATCCATTGATGAAGAAATAGTGTACTATTTTCACAACTTGCTCGAATAGAACCTATTAACAAACTGATATAAGAACACACCTTCAGTAAAATGGAGTAAATAGGCGCACAGAAGTGAGCGTATAACCGGTCAGAACGAGCACGTCTCGGTCACAGGTAGCAGTGATACTGCGAGCACAAAGTATTCAAACGAATTCGTTCACAAATTCTGATTACTGTTCATGGACTTTTAAGGAAAAGAAATAATTCATGTCACTAATCTAACCTTGTTCAAGTTTACTCCACACTTCAACGAAGTTTCCTCGAAAGATAAATTGCTAATTAGGCACACAATGAAACCCCTTGGCCCTGATCGTGAACTTGTTCTCAGGATTGAGTTCCTTTGAATGAGAGCTGGAGAATTCAGGTCGAAGTCTCTCTCCGTAAGGGGAACAGTACAGAATAGAACAAGCCTTGGCGACAAAAGCAGGTTCGCTTCAAGAAGTGACCTTTACTTCCGGTCACAATTGACTACCAGGGTCACTCTTTCTAAAGAAATTAAATGCTACTTCGCATTTTCGTGGTCACGTACCATGAAACTGTACTTTAAAATATTGAGGAGAAAGCGACAAAAGAAACCCTTATATTTCAGTCATTACGAAGGCGAATGAATTTAGTTCCTTTGCTCTGAACAATAAGAACTACTTCACTCTTGTGATCAATAGGGGCTTAGAAATTTAGTTGACAACACTGTAAAAAAAAAATTTTAGAAGTCTGAGCGCACAAATTAAGCCAATGTTTAGGCAAATCTCAAATGTGGCTTTCATTATTATATGGCTGCTCCACAGAACTGAAATGGCTGTGTGCTCTAGTCGGTTTCCTAGACCTGAGTGGAGCGAATCAATCTTATTAGCTGATAAGAAATTTAAAAAGTGATAAATTCCATTGAATTACGCCGCATACTTCATCATTCACTCCCAAAATGCCTGGAACAATTTGAGACGCACACGAAACGATCATTCCCAAGTTCGCAAAGGTGCTTCACTCTGCTTATATGTGAGCGACTATCAAAATTTACATCATTGATTAAAGTTGGTTGTAGATTGAAATTCGATAGTATACCATTCGTCTTTAGCAATTAGCGTGACGCATCAACTTGAAAATAAATAAATACACATTTTCACAGCGATTTTAATACATTCTAGACAAATAGATGAAGGAATAAAGGCTCACTGGAAAGACATTGTAATTGGTAATGCAAAAATTGTAGTAATATAAAGTAAAAAATAATGAACACTTGGAGCCCGCTAAAGGTAATCGAGTCACGGATTGGTTTACTCTTACCGCATTATTATGACCTTCACGAGACCCATACTTCTCATGAGAAAAGCCAACGCATGAGACTGGTCCAATTCAGGCCCTTCTTCAAACTTAAGGGCCGACAAGTATTCTCACTCAGCGCAGCCATTTGTGTAAACTTCTGCATTTTCCAACATCCAAAGCTCGGTTTATTTCCATTGCTCAATTCCGATTTCGTCAATTTTTGAACAGATGCTGCTGAATCATTCTCTACTCGTCTAAGTCTACAGCAAATAAACACAAGCACTCGACCCTATCCAACAATTCACTGAAAACACTGGTTTTCTGTCGCACATCTTAACTTCAAACGAAAGTATAATGTATTACTTTACTTCTAAAATCCCTCTTCTACACATTGTCCACATTTTTCTCACAATTATTTTATGCGTCTAAGTTTTCACACAATAAAACGTGGACGAAATGGCATCATTTTACACATATAAAAGTTCCCTAGACATCGTGGCGCACCCAATATCCATGTCTAGAGTACACCTCACCCCCGCTCCTTTAAAAGGTGATGGGTGGCTGAAGTATTCAGTGTCTCATATTCTTTCCATCATTTCCCCATTTAAGCTTGCGCTATTCATGTATTTCAAACGAGGAGACAAACAGGTCGTACTCTGGTCAAGATACGAGTCTGTAATACATTCCAGCGCTCGTGAGTAGTGGCAAATATGACAACGTCGAAAATTTTGAGCGTAAAGACATTATGATGCAATTTCAAAAATTATCCTAATATTATCTACGTGCTCATGTTGTCCAGAAACACGTCCTATGAACCATTTTTTAATTATTGTAAAATAGAACTATGTCGCAGCTTTTCTTGGGAACTATTCCTCACACACGATGACTAGACAAGGTAGGGAGTTAACTAAATAGCCCTCAAAATATCTTGCCTTTAAATATTAAACAGAGCGTCTCCGAAGTTGAATATAAAACTATTGCAATAAAGTAGTGCTTTATATGAGATGATCCTGAAAGTAAATGAACAGGAAGGAACGATGGGTGTGACCATATTTCTCACTAACGTAGAGAACACAATGGATAAATTGACTCGGTGTTTTGAGACAGCCTAATTTTCGTTAGCTAGCACTACACATGATACGTGACGTGCTGCAATGCATTAAATTAGATTTTTTCTTTCTTCGTTTTCATTCTAAAAGCATTCGATGGTGTTTATTTCATCCCCCTCCCCCCCTCCCTCGCAGTGAGCACGCATTTGCCAGGTCCAGTAATTTGAAAAACTTTCCAGATATGGACAACTGTCAGTCAGGTCCGAGAGAGCTGCGAGTTGAAGCAATGGGAATAGAGCGTTTTTTCAAATCCTAGAAGTGAACATTTTTTAATCACTTCAGAACGCACGTACCACATTCGCCAGCGAACCCCCACAAAAGACGTTTTTGTAATTTTTTTAACATTTGTGCTGGTTTAGAGCAATTGCATTGAATTCTAAGAGGGGGAAATTTTTACCATCCTGATTAGCACGTGGAGCAAATCCGTGATGTAGTTTTAATTCTAACTTCAGCCAACTAAAATAAAAAATAAAATTGCTTACAAAGCTGCTAGTTGAACAACCCGATCAATTGATGAGTTACTAGCTATCGCTCGTAAATCCTCTTGCTTCAGATCAGTGATTCGTAAAGGTTGATTTGCACGTGCGTCGCAGTCAGAAACCGTGCAGAGCGAGCACGTCTCGGTCACAGGTAAACAGCGCGACCTTGCTGTGGAGTTAAGGTCAGAACAAGCGCTCTGCGCTCATATACCATGTTAAGATCCCTTTACACGAGCGAGCAAGCGTAAGGGTGGCATCAAATCCCTACGCTAATCATGAGGAAACACCAAGGAAACCCTTGAGAAATTCAGGGCAGTTCCTATTTGCCTGACTTTGTAACGCCCATTTACCCAGAACTCTCATTATAGGGCTTGATTTCTTGCGTAGTTGTCTTTGAGGTTGCGTTATTTGCTGCGGACTCCCTGGCCAAACAACATTGCAACTCAGCAGCAGCAACGAAGCTGGAGTAATTGCCTTGTGGGCGCGCTCACGTTTTCAAAGGAGTTTCCCATACTTCTTTCATTGCAGCTAGTTTTGAATAGCGAGCAAACTTTGAAACATGAGGGTCACTGATTTGGCCTTTCTTCCAGCACTGAATTTAAGCGCTCAATGAGAACGCAAACATAGATAAACATTGCGAAAAAATTGTCATCACACAAGTACAGGATTTAATTCTGCAGCTAACTTACAGAGGGGAAGCACATTAACGGAAATTGAGATTGTAAGATAATTTAAGCCTCTCTTACCACAACAGAGGTGTTTAATTTGGAATTTAGAAAAAGAGGAATCAATACACCGAGTATTTGCTCACACCCGGCGTATAGAAACAGCAAGATTCATAGCTTATGAAGCCAAATAAAAGTTGAAGAAGAAAGTAATAGCTGCTGAAAAAACAGTGGTGAACTGGAAATCCTAACAAAAAAACTTATTCTATTCAACAGAAGGGAAACCAACCAAGCCTTTAGCTCGGAATCTTACATTTTCCCCATTGGGGGAAAATAAGACACAACATACAAACATCGAATCAATTCCAATTGATACGATAGTTGTATGCTCTTGAGGGGACTTCCGGTAAACAATATTCGATGGAAAAACTACTGAAATCGACTCAGATTTTAATAACATTGTGCGAGCAGTACAGACAAACGCTGCCTTGATCGATTTTAGTGCGTTGCTAAAAGGACGATGCTAAGATTATAAATTTTCTCAAATTTCACCCGGGATGCAACCGTTATCTCAAAAAAAAAAAGTTCAAATGTTTCATGTGCGCTCACCATTGGACATGTTAAGACGAAAAATTGCTGATTTTACGTACCATATCAATGAAAAGTCATGAGATCAATACTAACTCTGACAATCAAAATTGAACAGTACGGGCGAAATGACATTATTTCTTTTATTAAGCAGTGATAAGAGTTTGAAATGAGTCTAATAGGTCATAGATTAATTAGAAATGTCATCGATAATGTTCCAACTACATTTACAAGGCACTACGACGAAGATATCTACGATATTGATAAATAGGAATGCGCTAATAAGATTTACTATTTATGAAAATTATCTCAACGAATTTCCTAAACCAAACAAAAGACCAACAGCGCTGCCCGTCAGAGATACTGAACACAATTTCAAAGCTCCAAATGGCTATGAATGGGCGGGTCCCGTTTGAACCAGAAAACTCATACCTTACTGCGTGTTCGGGCAAGAAAGGAACTCAGCTGCGTTTTGCTATTTTGAGTTAAACCGGTCTTACATGAGTTTTACAGAAATTCACGATAGCAAGGACGCTGAAATAAAACTCTACATCCGATGAACTATTCCAGCCAGCTGTCGCACTAAATTCAGACTGTCAATCGGAAGCAAAGACGCAACTTCTTGGATAATTATAGTTTCACAAGTGAATAATATTTTCACAAAAGCAGTAAACGTGGCGACAGAAACAAGCGAACCCTTTTTCGCCGTGACCGTATTTTGAATAAATAAGCCGAACTTATGGGTTACGGACTGAGCATTTCGATCAGACCGTAATTTCGATTTAATAAAATTATTACAAAGACCCACAAGAGTTTGAAATCAAATTCGTTCGGAAAAGATTTTCACAGTAGCACTGGCCACTTAAACGACGCTAAAGTATAAAAAAAATAGATGAGACACATCAAGTACTGAAAACAGCCGCACGAAAACAGAGAAGTACGAAAAGGTATAGAGATATACGGCCTGCTAAACTGTTCAATTTAATCCCTTGCAGTGGAAATGATTCTACAATGATTAGTAAGAGTAGTTGCATATCGAGGAGCGCATATTGCTCAAATTATGATCCACTAATAAGGACAGGCACAACCACACACCGTCCTCATTGAAGTTCAGGGATAGTGAGCAGCACCAATCTCAAAAATATGCCAGAGGACAAACCTTTTCACTGCACCTCAGTGGGGAGTCAATCCAGTGCATACCAAAACCAAAAGTATACTCGTAAAATCAAGCAAAAAATATTGCACTTCATTGCCTAGAATGGTAAGCCACATTTAGGATTTAAACCACACTGGAGTTCAGACAAATTATGTAGAGCTAGTCTTACTACTGTAGTCTGATTTGCTTAGCCACGCCAGAAGTCTATTTCCAAGAATACGCCTCTACTTGAAGAAGAAAATAGCGATTCCAGGAAAACATGTATTTATTTATATAATCAAGCAGCTGCACATTCCGGGCACCTGACTAAATGAAGGCCCTGCTTTGGGAATTGAAGGCTAAAAATTGAACAGCTTGTGCTATTTTGATACGGAGTTGACATGACTAAAACAGGCCTAACCTAACTTGATCACATGTTTACGTATTATTTATGGTTTGAAGTTAAAAAAGATATAGTTTTTATAAATCCCAGTCGCTACTCCCATTATTCTTAACTAAACTCAGAAAAACATTCAAAATGAAGCACTTTTTCGTTCCTCAACATACTGAACGTTTTCTGAGTTGAGAATATAAGGAGTTTGAATTTGTGAAGAGAGCGTCCTTCAAATTCTAATTCTCAGCCTCAAGATGAACATAATTTTGACCTAGACATAATTCTGACCTAATTTGGGAGAACAACATGAACAAAAAAGGCAAACTGAAATACTACACCAGCCGGACAAACAACAAAGCCCTCAAGCAGTGAAGACAGAAGTGTCATCACAAATGATCGTCCGAGCTCTGGAATTTCTCTGAACACTGCTCAGTTACCTATACTAGAACTCTGCACCTGAAAATGACATTCAACAACAATTTGCGAATGCCATCAGTTCATTTAACTAAATTTGATTGGAGATTCCGTTTTCAGTACGCATGACTGCACGATGCTTCTTCAACTAAGTGGCATTGTGTTAAGTAGCTCGATAACTCACTCACTCAATAGCCCACTATTTTTGGTGAAGTCATTGAGATTACATGTTAAAAAATTTCCTGATTTTTTGGAGCGTCCGAAAATCCCTCCTAGATTCCTAACTTAAATGTAGCAATGATTCATTGCAAACATTATTAAATCACGTCCTCAAATTGTAGTGAATCTAACAGCTAGTATACTTAGTTTTTGGTGGGACACAAATTTTCTTACACTGAACAAATAGATTAAAAAAGTTAGCTCAAACCTCCCCAACCACAACAAAGGTATTCTTATAGAAGAAAAGAGGAAGGCACTATTTAGTCTGGAACAGAGAGAACGGAGAATTTATGTACAAGGTGTACCACTAAACCCTGCGCATAGAAACAGCAAGATTGAAAAAGTTTATGGAACTACATAAAAATCAATGAGAAGAGTAATGCGCAAAAATTAAGGAAAACAGTGAATCGAAAAAAAGTTAGTCCGTAACAAAACGAAAAACTTATTTTATTTCACGAACTTCGAGCTAGAGAATTTATACCTTCCCAACATCAAACACCATAATGTATCAGAGTACGAAGGCATAGTAGAGAAAATAATACACATAACAACGAAATGTTCAAATGTTCCTGAACTTGGAAACAAAAGTGAGTCAAAACGCATGTATACAGAGTGAGATGAAACGAATGCATACTTCTCACAACATGTAAGGTAGAAGTCAATATTTTGAAATGAACTGAGAGGAAATACTTGGGTAGGGATCAAACTAACCGACATGATGGTGACGAACGCAACCTTGAAAACTAAAATTTATTCACGTATGCGAAAAAAATAAATTAACCACAGTACGACCATCGCGACGGCAATGAAGAGAGGAAGTCACATCCTTCAAGCAACTTTCCACGCGGAGACGAAAAAGAAAGCTCGCCCAGCATCCTTCTACAGCTGAAATAGAAAGTACTGAGGCACGCAAAGAGCAGAGCAGAAGAGGTCACAGTTCGTGAAGAAATAAATCTTCGTTAAAGGCACACCTTCTGCTCTCCCGGCTCTTAAATTCGCTGCTAGGCGTGAAGCATTACCTTGACATTCGAACCATACTGGTTTTGATGGATGCTAGCGAGTATGGTCGTATGTCAAAGCGGTCTGATAATTTTGCCAAGATAAACAGCTCTGTGATGAGAGAGGTCTCATAATTCTCGACAAACGCAGATAGCTGTTAGGCAATAGTCTGATAATTTCCCATGCCAAAGAGCGGTGAGGCACGGCTCTCAGACAATTTCCACTAAGTGCTTAGGGGCGAGCTAAAGCCTGAGTTATGAAAAAACATTCGAATCCTTTTTCGAATACTCGAAAGCAGTGCGAGTTCTCTGATAATGTTCTAACAGCTGAGAACAGCATGAAAAACATTATTTATTGTCTAGAAGTCCAGAACCGCGTGAGGAAGTCTCAGAAGATCATGAAAACGAAGAGTCGTACAGCACTCAGTCTGGTAACTTCATGAAAACGCAGACCCTGCCCGGGCAAAAATTCATGTGACAGCCTCACTATACACAGTCTAATAGCGTTATACTCTTCGCATAAATCAAACGATGCCAAAATTTAGTCATTCAGTTCAGTTTATGGCACAAATATGGAACAAAACAAGTCTCAACTTACTATTTTACGTACTAATTATGTGCGGTGATTGGCACTTTGCTGAAACGACGTAGAAAGCAGTGTGAAGTAATCTTCAAGCATAAAATAAAGTTCTTTTACTTTTTCATAAGTATTACAAGTTCAAACAGAAATAAAGAAGTCGAAATCCCTTTTGTGTGAGCGTTTTTATTGTAGGTTAATATGGCATTTGGCATCTGGGCTAACGAAGACATAATCATTGGGCTAACATGGCACCTGGAAAATACGCATCGTCTCAATAAGTCTTTCCTCACTAGCTGTGTCAACAAAACTTCTAACCATCTACATCAACAAGTAGGTTGAAATCCAGTGTGTAAAGTACAAAAATTGCCTTCACCAAAAAAGACACAAGTAACTACCACGACACTTGTCGCTGCTAATGTGTTTTCGATTATTATAATGACTAAATGTAATTGAATAAAATAACATTTGACTGACAAAGTATTTGTGCAGAAACAAAAACCATCTGCACACAGAGAATCGTGAGGAAAAACCTCTAAATGTACTGAATTTGGGAGTACAAATTATTATGAACGATATAGCATTGCAAAGCATTGTAAACACATCTTTTAAAGATGAATTTCAATACATAAAATCGACTACACAGAATTTCAACAATTAACTGGGTGCGATCACCAACTCTGTTACTGTCATGACATACATCTCGCGATTTCTGACGTTTTTCCACGTGAAACTGACTCAATTTTGTAAGCTCCCTCACCAGTCAGAGAGAATGTAAATGAAGGTGAAAACTGCGACGAAATTGGGGACGGCGGTGATTCGGACAGCTCATTGCAGTTAGTTACTGCCAATTTAGAAGCAGTGGGCTATAAAAAATAACATATTAATTGACTCTCGTCATGATGTCGACACAGAAAACACTTGAGCTATGATCAACAAAATCAGACAAAATGTGAGTCTTTACGAATGAGCAAAAAGGTTTTCTGCAGTCATTGGTTATAATTGATGACCTATCCTAACCAGCATGCTATACTCTAGGGCAGTGGCTCTTAACTTGGGGGTACGAGCGGATTCCAAGGGGGATCGCGAGCCTCCGTAGTACATGATTATTCCCAGCAGTGTTTTTGACAAAAGAAAGCCTTGTAACTCTCTAGACAACAGTAAAGGAAGACTTCAATGATTCAGATTTGGAGTTGTTCTGGGTCAAATACCATACAGTTTACCCTTTGATCGCACAATAGGCGCTTCAGGTTCTTGCGATGTTTGAATTCACACATTTATGTGAAACTGCATTTACCGCGCTCGTAGCCATCAAAACTAAATACAGAAATCGTCGGAGCGTCGAAGGAGATTTACGTTGCGCACTTTCTAGCATTCAGCCTTACATTCAAAATTTAGCGTCAAAGAAACAGCGCCAAAAGTACCACTGATTCTTTTTTTTGCCTCTAATTTGAATGAAGCAGTATCAGATATGAAAATGATTTAATTGGTTTATATTAAATGGAATAGAATCAATAAATTCAATCCAAAATAAATGTTTTTGTTTCTGCGTAAACATGCATTGCCTGGATACAAGTATTTGCACAACTTAATTTTTCGGTACATCAAAGACCTCGAGTTCTGGGCTAGGGTAAAGATTACTTCAAGGTTCAGCTAGCTGTTATTAAAGACTAGCGAAACAGACTGGAAAAAAATTCCCGATATCATAAAAAAATAAATGAAAAATAACATAGGACCAAAGCATTTAACCAAACTTATCATCCCTAGTATTTTCTTTTACAATTTAAGTATCTTTATTGCATCACCTCCTGGAAATATTTGAAGATTTCTTAGAAGCAGATTTGGAGTCCATCAACTATGATCAGCGCAATCATTTACTTTCATGACTTCCATGAAAGCGGACCTCAGTGACAACAATGCCAAGAGTCAAAGAAGTTCTAGAAGCAATTCGAAAGGAAATAGTTGGACTTCGTAATGATCGAAGGATTAACGTACAGGGAAATCGTTGAACGTGTTAAACTTCCACACTCAAATTTTGGAGCTATTGTTCGGATGTGTCAAGCTGCGGGTACAATCTCTAATTTGCTAAGAGCTTGAGCTCCTCTCAAGATTCAGGATCGCTGTCGAAAGTAAATTCTTCGTATAGTGACTCATGAACCCATAATAACCCGTACAGATTTGCAATCAGTTTCATGAAGTCAGTCAAAAAACTATCAATAGAGAATTGCACCGTAGTGGTCTACGGACCTTCACTCTTCGTAGGTCTCCTATTTTGACAGCTAAACATGTGAAGGACCGTTGGGAGTTTTCTGAAGACCATATTGACAAAGATTATGAGTTTTGGGAACGGGTTGTGTGGTCCGACGAAAGTAAAATTGAGCTCTTCGACCAAATGACTCTCGTCATGTTGGGAGGAGACCAGGGACTTTCTATGATCCTAAGAACACCCTCTCTACTGTCAAGCACAGAGGAAGCAACATCATGGTTTCGCGCTGCTCCACTTCTCAGGGTGTAGGGGAACTCCACATCAGTGATTACAAAATGATTCCATGTACCGGCAGATACTGGAACACAAGCCAAGCGCAAAAATATCTTCGGCCGGAGCAAGTGGATCTTCCAGCAAGACAATGACCTAAAGCATACGGCTAAGTTAACAAAAGAATGGTTGGCTACTAAAAATAAGTGCTATCCCATGGTCCAGTCTGTCTCCTGACCTCAATCACATAGAAAATACTGAAATCTGCAGAGCGAAATAGGAGCCCCAAAAATCTTGCGAAATTAAGGACAATCTGTGCTGAAGATTCCACCAAAAGAGTGTCAGAACACGATTCCACCAAAACACTATTCCACCAAAACGATTCCACCAAAAGAGTGTCAGAAGATTGTTTCAAACTATAACAACCGTCTTCATGCTGTAATCGTAAACAAGGGCCATGCCACTAAATATTAGATTTTTTGTAATTTTGTCCCTAGCATTTTTTTGGTTCGGGTGATTTAATAAGTTGACCATTTAATTTTTTCTGTTCGGTTAAATATTCTGTTCAAGTATGAAGGGTTCTCTGAAACATTTGTAACCTTTACCCCAACACAGAAGTCGAAGTCTTTGAAATACACGAAAAATTAAGCTGTGCAAATACTTTTGTCCAGGTACTGTAAGCACCGCATTTATTCAAAAACACTAGGGAAAAAAAATCCTTAAGGGGGACACGAAGGAAAAATGCATCCTTAAGGGGGGCGCGGTAGTAAAAAGGTTAAGAACCACTGCTCTAGAGTTTAAATTATCTTATGTTCGATTTCCGTAAAATTTTTAGAAAATAAAACATCCCGAAAAGTGATAAGATTTATGAAAATTTTGATCTGAAATTTTGGAATAAGTGAAAAGACTGAAAACCAGAAACTCTAGTTGAAACATGCATACCAAGTCGGTAGATTGATTCGAATAATCAACACGGAACTATTTTGAAAAAATTCCTTAAACACGAATATGAATGAAACTGGAATTATTGGACAAATCTATTCTTGTGCTTCATGAAATTTTTGCCAGTAAAATTCCTGTAATGACAATAAGGAACAACTGTGTAGAAGAAAAAAAAATTGTACGCACTAAAACTTCGGTGTTGACAACCATTAGAAGAAAAAGAAACAATTACAGGGGAAAAAAAGCAAAGTTTGAGACGGCTCTTGATTACACTGAAACTAAAAAAGACGCCCAAAAACGAAAATTTAACAAAGCTCCAAAAATGACTAAGGCTTCAGGAGATCGTCACGATCTCCGATGGCTTCAGGTCACGAGTTGGGAAGCTTCCTCGCAGTTTTATTGAAATGTAACGGTCAGGAGGAAGAGGAAACATCATCGTCACTAACTCAAGTTGCGGCCCTTGCACACCCTTCACCGCTGGTCACTTCGGTCAGCTCGCTTGTGCAAGTACAGCTCCTTCAGCTGTTATGCTCACGGCTTGGTCAAAGCGAGCGGCCTGCCTAGCTACACAGCATGTTATGGTCTTTCAGGCTTTTGCAATTCAAAAGTAACTCAGGATTCACGACGACACAAAAAATATTGAAACTCTTCAAGAATGATGTAGTTCATGAGTAAGACTGGTAGGTGACTATGTACTGTACCTCAAACCACACATATGTGCAGTTGAGGATGAGAACACGATATGTACTCTCGATGCATCCAGATCAGGAAATTATTCTCTATACTAAGTGAGTTCCTGTCCGTATAAATTATACTGCTTAAAAATCTAAATGAAAAAACACTTCTGGTTACAACTAAAATTTAGAGGCCTTTCATCAACAAGCATGAAATTTAATTGCCATCACTCCAGACGAATCATGGCTGAGTTCTCGTGGCAATTACAGCAAGTGATAGGATAGCAATTGCCATGCTAAACAGGCTGGTCCAGCAAGAGGAGTGAAAGGCGGTAAAGTTCTACCACCGGTTGGCGTTGGGTGCATGAAAGTGCACTATCATATTACCTCGAACTAGCCACTAAGCCTACGTTCTCTGCCACGCTCAAAATAATACAATTCTAGCTTCAAACAACAGAACTCATGCAGACGTCCAACAATAAAAAGAAGAGAAACAAACTGAATTCATTGATGTAAAATGACACAACGAATGCAAACGAACTTTTCAGTCAGAAGGGAACATCCGCTAAGGTAAAGATGAGCAAATTTTTGTACGGAATCCAAAGCTCATAAATTCAATGCATGTTTCCATGAGATTAATTTAAAAATATGCGAAAAAATATTTTCAAACCACCGCGCGAAATTGACAAATTATCAGTTTCCACTGCGTAAATTCAGGAAAAAATTTCACGATATTCGTTTCGCAAGTACGGAAAAAGCCTAAGCTTCTTACTTCACCTAATTTAAGTACAGATACGCCTTTCAGCATAATAGCATCACGACCAGCTCAAGTGTACCTCACAGACTCTAAAGGCAAATCCACATTACAACGTAATTACTTTACCGATTTCCAGATAACCAGAAAGAACATCGAGTAGGCGCCCCGAGTTTCATCGACTCACGTTGCTACGGCCCCTTCAAATCGTGCATTTCAATTAAAGGCAAAATGCAGTTAGCTTTCACCGCACTCAAAGGGGAGCTCGATCGTGCGCCAGGCCCGGTTGCTCGTCCGGCGCGCAGAGGCCGCCTGCTCCAGTGCGGGACAGAACAATACATCTTCGTATGGCGGAAAAAACTCCAGAGCGATGCAAAGATTTTACATATATATTTTAGGTCCGTTTCTGATCAGACCCTTCGTTATACATTACAGAAATAAACTCTTGTTATACTCTACACGCCGCATGTCATTAGCAGGGGCATAAGAAAAAAGATCATTCTATACTGTATATTCACCTCCAAAATAGAAAAAAAAAGTTTTATTACTCTGTGAAGGACTATAAATTCAAATATTCAGAAATTTATGAATCTCTCATCTACATAAGGCTAGTTTTGCTCCATATTCAAAATGTTATTGAAATTTGAATTAGTCTCCAAATTAACATTAAGAACTAGGCGAGCCGTCATTAGCCTCTCTTTAAGCAACATCACGGTCACAAGTAAACATTTCATCAACTTCCATTTGATAGCAAGCAAATAAATTGATAAATTTATAGCTAAAGCCGTGAAACGAATGCACTATCCCGCAAAAACTGATCATAGCTATCGAAATGAGTAGCATTTTCCCGCAGGACAATAAGTTAATTCTCCACACAACACAGGTTAGCATCTCGTTGCTTTCATAAAATCAGTTAGACCATAAGAAGTTTGAAACTGAGTTCCGTCATTTTAGTAAACACATTTTCTCAGGATAACCACGGAGGGAATGAAATTGAAAAATAAAAAGAAAAGTACTAAAAATGAGCTAATGACACATTTCTTACGCATGACTCTAAGACGGAATAGAACCTCTATATTCGAAGTTCTACCAGTAAATGTATAGCTAAGAAACAACGTTGATGGATGATGACAGTCTACCAATAAAAACAAGACATTAAACGGCCTGTAACCCCAAACGGAAAACATAACTCATGTGTTCTGACACTCGAACAACCGCAAGGCAATGAACAACCGAAAACAAAAACATTTGTCGGATCTTCCAAAGAACTGAAGAAGCTGAGCGTTTGGCTCGAGCAGTCGATTTACAATTTTAAGAGACTTGAAGAGACTACTTCAGTAAAACTACTAAATCTAAAAAACATAATTTCACACTAATAAACTCAACTGTAAAACCAAATCAAAAAAGGAGACTCGTTATGAACATCAAGTCCATACATTATAACCATTTGAACTTACTTTTGCAAATTAAAAATCTTAAATTTGTTGCTGAGAACACGAATAACAGTTTAGATAGGGCAAATTTCATAACATATTCTCGCACACTTTTTTTTGCAAAGCTAAATTTTCAAATTTGTACTTCGGTTCACGAATCACTTGGTGTGGTGAACGAGTCTCCCAAAATTTTCTTCTCATTTTATATTTCGCTTTTTTGAAATGAGATATTATGCGAGTAACAGTGCGTACGATTACTCAGCAATAAAATGGCTCATTCAGGAACGGTGAAGAACTTTAACGATACAAGAACGTAAAATGAAAACAGAATGCAAAATTTACAATATTTCAAAATCTATTTAGAATTGTAAATTTACAAAATTATTTCAAGTAACATTTTCATTTCCCTGAAAAACGAGTGGGTAGTGAATTCGGGGACACAATTAAGGAGGATAAATATTTGGAATAATACAATTAGCTGGATGTCAACGTACGCTGGAATCATTATGTTCACAGACGATAGATCTAATTTAGCTACATGTGCAAAGTATGGAATGTGCCGATGTGTAGATCAATCATCTTGCAAAATTTATATATAGAATCATTTTTCAAATGAGACTTCCCTTAACAAACCGTTTTACCAGCTTTGAGATCACTATTCCGCGAAGACACTATTATGCACAAGTTTTAAAGTAAGTCAATTGATAGCTCAGCTAGTCGAAAACACACAACAAAACTTACTCACTCACTTAGTAGATAGCATGGGACTTTCAAAAATTTAGAACATCGCAGTGCAATGTCTCGATTTTACTCGAGTTATTACTGATCATCAAGAGCTAAAACTATGACAATGAGCAGGTCCTGACTCGAAATTTCTTGGAAAAGGTTGCTTATTATCAACGGCAACAAGAACAAAAGGAGGCGAAGCGTGATAAACCTAAGCCGTGATTGCGCTAAAATATAAGATGAAATAGGTTTACTATGGGTAGGAAAGTCACATTTCCACGAAATAATAAACACTTATTCTGAATGAGTTACGTGGTACAACGCATACATTCATACGTTCATACGTATTTATAAATGAACCACCTTAAGGCATGGAAGAACACGGCATTTGACAAAAATTCCACGAAGAACTTTGTCAGATGTTTTCAGGATCAAAAGTAAATGAAAATAGAGCTGACACCAGGCAGCTAGGCAGGGTGCTGTAGAAGCACGGTTGAATATATCTCGACGCAATCGTGATTTACACATTCTCTATTGAGCGTCAGTAGCCTTGGGGCGCGTAAAAACGCAGCTACCATCCTACACTTAATCTCAAAGCCGTCCGGCCCTTCAAAATACGACGCCCGAGACATGCTTGGGAACCTCACATTAGATGATTTACGGGAAGCACATAATAATGGCTTTCTGCTGGCAGCTTTGTAGTCACTAAATGTTTCATTTGTAGCAGCCAATAAAGTGGGGCTCTCCACGAGTTTTTACACCTAATACTTCCATTAATAATAATGAGCAACATTTTATGTTCTGGTAGAAACCTCTGATTTTTACAAGAACTTCTACCTAAGCTTCATACCAGCACTAATACCACAGTACATTTATTGTTTAATTTTATGACAAATTTATCTTAAATTAAAATAAAGCTACAAATGTTACAAAAGAAATTTTCTAGGTGATACACATGATGCAACGAAACAAGCTATTTCATGGACGAAAACACAAATTTCACAGGAAGACTGGCCAGAGAAATGCAAGAAATCGATAGGGGCCTTCATTTTTAAAGGATGCAAATACTTCCAATGACCGTAAGTTATCACAAATCAAACAGAATCCTGTACGAAATAAATGACAAGTTCGAGACACCGGAAATAAATGTATTATACCTTGGGTCATCCTTATTACTAACTATGTGTCATCATTTGACACTTGACTGAAATGAAATAACTAAACGGTTGGAAACATTAGTTGATATTTGTATTCAACTTTGGAAACAGGAACTCCATTATTAACTTAACAGTACATATTTCATTATGCTATGACATTTCATAGTCGAATACATGAAGCATGGACAAAACGCATACCATACTTGGATCTGGAGCATATAGATTATAAAGTAAATACTTTCAATGTGAAATCAAAAAGCGAACCCAATTCAAAAGTGTAGTGTTCGCGGATGGAAAATGTGCATAGGATTTTGACGCATTACACCAGAAACCTGACATTTCTAAGCAAAATTATTTTATTTCTAAACGCTTAACAAGTTCTTCGTACAATATTATCACTGTCGTTTCAGTTCAACTGTGCTGAAAATACATTCTGCAGGCATTCAATATCGTAGAACAATTTTTTACCCCTCGACGAGCAGTCACGTCCATTAGTTCTCACGCAATACTAAATTTGTTACATATTTAATGGATTGGGATCAGTCTGATAATTTCGTGATTTGTAGTACAATTAATAGTCTAAGATGTCTAAAAAGTCATTTCGTGAAACTTGAAAATTGCCGACGACAAGACCGTACAACTTTCACGTTCTGTTGAGCAATTAATGATTATTGAATTTTTCCAACAGACTTGGCAATTATTATATCTGCCATCTGAGTAAAGAATAGCAAAAATGATGTCAATACAGGAGAATGCCCATGCAGTGTGCGTGTTGTGTGTGTGTGTGTGTTAGGGTACCACGAAACAAAATCACCCGTTGCAGTTCACCGCAAGTTAGGAAATGAGTTTCGACGAGATATATACCATGTTAAAACTATTGAAGAGTGGTGTAAAACGTTAACAGACACTAGATACGTTCCATACCGTAAGAGAACCGGATGGCACGGTGTGAGTGGTGCGTGCACACGTTCAAGTCGCGCGCTAAGCCTTTCAACACAGTCCTTAAAAATCGGTTCATCGTGTTTCGATCGAAGTACGAACGCGTCTAACTACAGCACAGTACTTCTCTTGATACTTTCTTAAGAGGTTATGGAAGGATTAAGTGTACAGTAAACAAGTGCCTAAGGCTAAGACCTTAGAATGAAGGATAACAGCAGCTCTAGCAACGATAATTACGGAGACATGGGAGAATATCTCGCGTGATACCAAATTTTGCTTGGACGTACTCTGGGCTACATAAAGAGCATCTTTTGAAATTATGAGAAATGCAAAAAAACTTAAGTTATTTTTGCTGAAATTGGAGAAAACCTTTGAACTCTACCTAACATTATTAATTTGTTTGTATAGAAGGTTTGAAGCGAGGATGAGGCATTATGGACATAATTTTAAAGGAAAAAACACAACCTCAATCAGTTTGGTTCACTAATAAAATGTAACAGCTAGTAATGAAAAAACAGACGCAACATTCTACAACCGTAAGGAAGCTCATCTCTGATTCCTCCATACAGACGATTCACGTGGAAAAAGTTAAGTTTTCATTTCCTATCTTTGAAAAAAAAAATCAAGAATATTTTGTACTCAGGAAAACGACTGCCGAATGATAAAGTTCGTCACGACACAGTCCCGAACAGATTCGCTCATCGGGACATTGCAGAAAGAAAAAAACTTATACGCTCAGAAGTGCGTTTAAGGCGAATTTTCTAGAACTTGTACGTGAAGATTGATGACTGTGCACGAGACATCTTTTTCCCTTACGTCTACTCTGGTGTCAGTGCGTGTGATGTCTATCAGCAAGAGACTTAGATAGCAACCTTATAATGAGCCACTTGGCTAGTTCCTGTTGCAATATTCTACTCTGTTCTACACAGTGCGGTGGACTACTCGAGGCCTCTCACCGTGCCTCTTCAGGGGCCACCATGGTCACGCACATCGCTCGTCTGCGTCAAGTCCCTGGTGAGTGATTCTTTTCCTCCTCTACAGCAGACGTACTTCCTTAAGATGTCCAGCGCCCTTCGCATTGACGTCAGTGCCATACCAGGAAGATGGTCAAGCTGCTGTCCCAGTGCTTTTTAAAAGCGACCGCCGCATCGCAAGGTGTGCGAACACTTCGAATTGAATGCATGTAGAAACAAACGGGCGATCGAATATCCATAACGGCGGTAAGACAGCAGAATATAAGACCGTGAACTTCCCACTCTTTGGCAGTACATAATACAGAAAAAGATGGCATAATATTCGGTAGCACTTTTCGTGTAATACTATTTACAAACAAAAATACTGGTATCAAATACGAAACTACAAGGGGTAACAAAGAAAGATAACATTCATTAGAACGATGATGCAGTAAAAAGAACTTTTTACCCCCTCATTGCAGAAATTTACAATCTGTCATCCTAATCACAAAGCCAGCTTCATTATCAGACGACGAAAAAAGAGACAATTCGAAGTGAGCCCCGTGTTGTTGAGACAATGTTAGCCAAAGCAAGATATAAATAACGGCACCTCGATGCAGCTCAAGGAACTCAGTAAGTGATAGTGTTGGCGGAGAGCACATAGACTCAGACAAGGCTTAAGGGTCAAGAAGAAGTTTCACAAAAAGATAGGCCAAATAAATGCAAGAAGTGAATAAGGGATTCAATATTTGTAGGATGCAAACACTGCCAATGACCGTCTGCAATCCCGAAGCAAGCCCACTCGTAATAAATAACCATTACAACACACAGTAAACAAATGAATAAGACATTTTTAACCTTGACTGAAGAAAATATATTATCGTTCGACACGTGATTTGAATGAAAAGACAAAACTGTTTAGTGAAACTAGTGTAGTTAGTAATTTTTTCAACATCAGGCTCCAGTAGCAGAAATCCGCGTTGTTAAAGATGAGCGAAGACTGAAGCAAATGTGGTCGTCACAGAACTGGCAACTTACGTAGTAAGAACGAGAGATCTACGTGAAGGAATATTTAATGCAAATATAAACGATCGTTGGTAGGCATTTAACGCTAGCTTTTGATTAATATTACTTTTTACTATCATATTTAGTTTGTGGAAAACCAAAGGGAAATGAAGCGTGGTCAGTTGTTATAGTCTCAGATCTGGCGTTACAGGCAGTGTAGAAGAGCTACTCGGAAGTGGAAAGTCATTCAATTGTTTCAACCGACGGCTGTCCTTTCTTTTCTTTCTCTACGTTTTCTAGCCTTAAGGGCCGGATTCTCAACAAAAGCAGAATTTATACGTAGGGTAAAATTGAAACAACATTTATATTCACCAGTTTCTCATTAAATATACACCACTGAAGTTTCTCAAATGAGTTATACTTAAATCATGAACAAACATCCCTTGCGTGAAATGCTACAGGTAAATCACACGGTTCAGGCCAAGTTCAATTTTCGACTCACAGAGATTTCATGCTAAATACTTTATTGTAACTGGACTAGGCAATGATTGTTTTCTTGTTATAAATAGGAAACTTCATCGTCTACAAGCAAATTATTCATAATGAAGGTGAAACCAATGAAATAGGGCATGTAAAATATCAAACATACAATTTTTAATAAATTGTGAATTAAATAAAATAAAAGCAGTAATTGTGAATAAAAATTGATTGACGATAATAAAAAATGAGGAAATTTACATTTAAAAGAACGTCTTAACAGTCTTGGCTAATAATTCAAATGGTTCTCCAACTCAACTTCATGTGGCGATGGGAGATGATAAACTCTCACAACATAAAATTGATTTAAAATTCACAACACCGTAAGCAAGTAAATTGACCACGCAGACCTAACACAAGGTGAAGCGTTGTAAGCTTTGAAGGATTGGATAACTTGTAAAGATGTGGGCCAATGTTTTCCTTTCAATCTATCGTTCGAAAATTTCAACGGATAATAAGATAAGTTATGTTAAGCTGAACGTCAACAAGTTTATCATAGTTATTTCATACTTGATGCTATTTTAATAACAGGGTTTAGCCGTGTGAGTTATAAATATGAGTTTAAAGCAAATAAAGTAAAGTGACGATAGCTTTACGTGCACACAGTCGTGAACGAAGATCTTTACTCTAAATTTTGCGAACAATTAAGTATACAGGAACAAAAGTATCATGTTGCATTAAAGGATATTGAGGTAAGCAGCTGGCGTTAACAAGCGATAAAAAGGTGACAACAGAAACCTGCTAAAAAATGGTTTTCAAATGTTTCCAAAATCCCTGAAGAACTGCAATATTGTAAATTTTTCCTACAGACGAGTTTTCACTTCATCATTTATTAGTCGAACTGAAATACGCAACGGCTAACCGGAATAACGCACAATGATAAAGCCCGAAAACAAATAAATCTACGTTTCTTGTTCTCGTACTATCCAGAGCCCTCTGCAGAATTTGGACTGGACTTGTTTCAGACATACGCCATGAAGACATTATATTTTGAGAAACGGAAGATTTTTTGAAAACAGTTAACGAAACAATTCATTCGCGTAAACATTATTTGAAGCATTTTTGAAAGTAACCCGCTCTCAAGCTCCAGGCATACATGCAGCTGTAGCTCAAGATGCACTAGAGCAGGGGTTCTCAGACTTTTTTCTACCAGGGACCACTTTTATTACACAAAAATGAGCTGAGAATCCCCTCACATGGGTTCTCCTCAGGAATATTGATGCTAACTTACGCTAAATATACATTGTACACACTGTTTCATAATATTAACAGTCATGGAATGCTGTAAATAAATACCTTAACTGCCTCCATTGTTAAATTCGTTAAATTTTGCGGACATCACTTTGAGAACCCTTGCTCTTGAGAACGAAGTGCTGGCGTGCCCGGTGTCAAGCGGTGAGGCGCACAGCGGACTACGAGTGGCGGAGGTCCGCAGTTCGGAACCGTGCAATCACGTAACCTTGCATACGGAGCGCTCATTGCAGGCAATTTGTGTCCACGAGGAAACGCTTCGAGAACACGTCAAGGCTAACCGTGATGGCAGGAGCGTATTGATCGTGAACTATGAACAATCATTACAAGACATGCGATCAACTGTGTAAATGACCGTAATCTGCGACTTACGATAAAGGAAATTGTCCGGGTTGAGATTAAAGGATAAAGGTTGTGTGCAATAGGAAGGTAGAGACCAAATAAGCCATCGTACCAGCATTAAGGAAAATTTGGTTCATAACTTAATCGATGATTGGTCTCGTTCAACAGTAGTGCATCATAATGACAGGATATGCGATTGTAATTCGCTTTTCGAAATTTGTCTCGAGATGACGCTGCTACTGTAGCAGGCGACAAACTAACAACTATGATCTGGCATTCTCAATCACGACCAGAGATGAACAAGCAGCCTAAGTTGAATAAAAGTAAAACACTTGAAAATGGCGACTCAGTAATGGACACACAGGAAGACAAATTGAATGAGACCCGCCCTCCTCACTAACATTTATTGATGAAATGAATTTCGCACAAGTAGAATATCTGTGAAATACGCGAAAATAGTAATAATATGAACAGAAAACATCGGCTTGACATTTAGCACGCAAAGAAACCTTAGTTTAGCCATAACTTAGTAAACTCATTCTGAGGTGTGTATTCCCTGAGAGCTGACTAGTGAATAAATACCACGACAGCTCATCAGCACTACAAAAAAATTTAACCACAGCAATTCAAAAGGACTCGAAATTAAGTGCTCATCCTTGTCATACGAGATTGATGACAGTATAAAAACACGATATGGATGAATGGGATTAGAGTCAGGATTTGTAAGACTTCTAAGGTTGCTCTCATATTTTAGCACAAGGTTCAATGGTTGCAACATCCCGTAAGTTTGGCTTGCTGCACTTCTACTGAACAATTCAAAACTGTTTAAAAATTTGCGATATTTATAAGACCGGTCATGGAAGCAAAAGGTTTGAAATTCAGCCTCTTTTATTTTCAAGCTCACCTGCCTTCAATTAAATCCTTGACACACACAATTAAAAAAATTGTAGCTGTCACAGGGCACGATGCACTGAGAAAATATTCCCTATTATTCAAACATCTACAATACTTAAAACAATGAAATATTCAAATGATATGAAGACTTTCCGACGAGCAGACCGCAGAGAAATAATCAACGCTGGCAGAGACCAAAAGCTTTTCATAACGGAGATAACATCCAGCGAGTGGAGGCCAAGGCAACGCCAGCCACTCGGAATAATGAGATCTCGCAAAAGCATTCCAATGCAAATGAATACATAACAAAAAATGCCAGTGATGACAAACGAGAGTGTAAAATCAGGGATAACTCAACAGGAGCTCTCTCCTTCCATTCCATCAGCAGCAAAAACTGTGCTTTTAATGAGGGTCAGTCGCCGGGGACTTGCATCACGATGGAAACAAAAAATAATATTCCTAACCTTGCGAGGAATTTCAAAGTAACCTCAGAGAAAATTTTTAAAATGCCCGCTAGCTTGCATCATCCGAAGGAATATTTTAAATGACTGGTGGACGAATGAAGATGTCCTTCTTAAAATCTCCTACGCACGCCAGAAATACAGTACAACTACATGCAGAGGAGGAAATTGCTCATAAAATTACAAGTGTACTCAACTCTAGTGCGTCACACTGACAGCGTAAGGTTCTGTGAGTACCTTTAAAATAAAAAAGAGCAGGTTAATACACAATGAATGTACGTCTGGAATAAATGTACATTAATCACAGAAAAAAAGCTGTAAATCGAAAACATAAACACGCAAAAGTAAATGATTTGAACGAAAACATCATATGAATGGTTTAAATAATGTGCGTCAATGACATAGGAATAAGCAATATACAAGTAGTGTCTGTTTCGTAAGATATTCACATACAGCAAATATAGAGAGTCCGATTCGAATACTAATAAAACCAGGTATTTAGAAAGTAATTGCGTTTTTCTCAGCTACGGAATATAAAACACATAATGAAGGCAATGCCAAGGTCAAGTGAATGGAAAACTGTTAACATAATTCGGTATGGCACATTTTCAGACTGTATGTCATTCATAATTATTCTGGCATAATTCATGAGAGCACATATCTGTCTCTGTATGTCGCACGACTTTCAATTGAATCGCACAGAACACATCAATTTAAATTAGATTATAGGGCAGTTTTAGCCTTCCTAAGAACAACAAAGATGTTACAGAGAAAGGAAAGATGAAGACGTTATCAAGCATTAATGACACTATAAGGGGACGGGGTATTTAGGCAAAGAATATGTTCCCACACAAGATACCCTGCGCATAGAAACAGCAAGGTAGGAAGGAAGCTTCATGAAACTAAGAAAAGATTAGACTTCAGCAGACTTGAAATAGAATTGAAATTATTCGTTATCGAAATCGGGAATAATAGGACATCGATAGAATTCCTAAATGAAATGTCTCACACAGAAGTAATCTATATTAATTATTTTATCATTACTAATATAACAAACCCAATTCTTAAGCACTCGAATAGGACACGTGATCAAGAAAATAGGGAAATATCTGCCAAGGGGATACAAAGACAACTGCTCAGGCAATACTTCCGTGTTAAAGGACGAGCCCTTGCAAGATACGTCAATGTGTGTCATTTGAGATAAAAATTTCTACATACAGTATTATACGAGTTCAAACAATGAAAAATTAAAAACACACTTTCATGAGAAAAACAAACAAACGCAGCGAATTTTCCAAACATCAGAGTGACAGCTAATAAAACCCTACGCAACAAATGCCATAAAACACACACAAAAATGTGCACGCAAGTCAGCGATGTCGGTTGCAGCGCCACGAGAGGCTGTGGCAGCAGCACATGCAAAAACAGTGGAGGCCGCCACGCGCGTAAGGACAAAAGAGAAACTTTCACTTCGTCGAGGCCATGCGGCTCGTCAGCACGGGACATGTGGTGCCTGGCGCGGGCTGCACCGCGGTGGTGAGGTGGGGATAGTGGTGCTGTATGGGACACTTGGTGTCTACGCGGGCTGTACCGCGGTGGTGAGGTGGGGATAGTGGTGCTGTATGGGACATGTGGCGTCTGGCGCGGGCTGCACCACGGTGGAGAGGTGGGCATAGTGGTGCTGTATGGGACACTTGGTGTCTGGCGCGGGCGGCACCACGGTGGTGATAGGGGTGCTGTATGGGACACTTGGTGTCCGGCGCGGGCTGCACCGCGGTGGTGAGGTGGGGATAGGGGTGCTGTATGGGACACTTAGTGTCTGAAATTCTCTTGAACTTTTTAGTCGTAAAATTTCTGCTAGAAGATAAAAAATTTTGGGTATTTTTTTTCATACGCCTCGTTCGACATCAATAAGATGTGTCCCTGGTTAAACTCATTCATTTCGGACAATTAATTAAATTGAACGAAGTATTCGTTCATTTCTTACCATGAAAAGCAGTTTTCGAACTTCATTTTCAAAACAAATTAGCGTAAATCTCGCTAAACTGTCAGGTCCTCATGACGCATCAGACGCGCAGCGCCAGCTGAAAATCATAAACGCATCTTACTTCAGAGTTCGACCCACGAGGCGGGTGTCTCTCATACGGTTAAATTTTCAATGCCAAGTTATTTTGCTATCAAAAAAGTACTGGTAAGTCATTCGGAGAGAAAAAACTGAAACCCACAATATATTTGGAGGTAAGATTTTCTCATTATAAGCAGATTTTCATAAACCACAAGAGTTCTTTCAAATGTTCATGATCAGAAAAGATGACCATTATAATACATCGGAAAACAACTACAAAACTTTGCAGAGAGTTTTAATAGTGTTAGAGCAATGATTACTTCACAAGGAAGGGACAACTTCTTCATTATGATTATCATTTAAAGCAGACAAGTGAATCGTTAAAGTCGTTGGCAATCAACTTGGGCGTTTATTGAATTGGCTTGTTCGCTTGTCAGTACCAAGGACGACGACTGAAATACGCTCTTAGTTTGCAGTTGCTCAAGTCCTTTAGTACCGTCTCATATTGTGCAATTAGTATGCTTCATAAATGGCACCTCATTTACGTCTCGTAATGTGGTAACAATTAAGCTGTTATTCAAGCTAATGATCCTATTTTTACTCGGAATGACTAACATCTACAGCACAAAGATGCTTTAATTAAGCCATTAACGCTAATGTATAACTTAAGCTCTTGTTACCCTAGAGCACATTGCAAACGAGTGTATGAAGACTTTAACAACGAGACCGATTTGACAAGCTTTCAAATTTGACGCATCTAGACTTAGCTAGATTCCATCTGGGGGAGTTGCCGCGGGATAATTATTGGCCCAAAATGGTGACGGTGACCTGACATTGCGCTGCTCATTAATGGTAGCATGAAATCTCAACAAAAGGAGGTCCTTTTCCGTACCCGAGTGTCTCTCAAGCGATAAAAGCATGAGAGGCTCGGTGCAAGGTCGGCCGGAAATTAAGGGACCACGAAAAGTAGCGTACTTGATAATGATCAAAGTCACTTCAATAAAATTTTGTGTAAAACCCGTAAACAGCAACTAGAAAGAAGTACTCATTGTGAATAAGTTCGAATAAGAGTTCGTAAACAGATTATAAAATGTATCAATATTATCGGTTTATGGTGGTGGCCAGATCCCAAGCATACCGGATTCCAAATCAAAATTAGATTGCCTCTGTAAGATGCAAGAAAATAATTAAGTTTCAATTTCTAACTTCAGACGCACGAGGAAAAGAAATCGTGCTTAGTGACTGCAAGAGCAAAGATTTCATTTTAACTGTTGATAAATAAAGAACATGTCTACCGAAATCAGTTCAGAGGATCATCCTCATCTTTTTAACTCTGCAGCATTTTCAGTAACTTCCCTATTATTGAAACAATGATGCAAAAAGTAAGAAAGATGCAGAGAAAGGATTTTAACCTGTAAAAACGTCAAACGATATAGGTACAAGCAATGTCATGTCATGTGTAAATAAATATAAATGTTTCACTTAGATTAGGAACATCTTTTTGCATCATAAATTTACAGTAATGGTGACGGCGAAGAACAACCTTAAAGCATTTAGATCATACCTTCAGTTGTGCGTATTGCAGTAGGTGGGTTCCACTCACAAAGTGCTTCATCTAAGGGTCGTTAAGAATGCTGGTCGGAGCTATCGAACTAGTTGGTTTCTCGTTCAAATTAAATGCTTCTAAGATTTTTCCCCATTAACATTCCACAGTTTACGACTGAGAGCACTACGAAGTACATGACTCGAGGCGCATGCTTCAGTGAAACTTTTGATGGAATGAGTTTAGGCTGACCAGCGGCGGGGTCATCACGTCGCTGTCCGCATCAAGGCTATACGAGTCCTGATACGCAAATTAGCTTCCAGTCTTATTTTCAGGCTCGACTGACGCGCTGGCTGTAAGATACATTTCAGGCTTCGGCTCGAATGAACGTTGTACATTCTGAAGACTGACGGGGTGAGATTATCAGCACGAAATTAGGAATGAATTAAGCAGCACAGAATATTTGACTATGCACCGAAAGGTCACACGAAACAGTACTGCGCTCCACAATGTCTTCACTTGACTATCAATATTCAAGGTTAGTTAGTTCAACGATTATAACTCACCAAATAAAAAAATTGAAGTCTTAGGTTCATTTGAAATGAAAAATGTTTCGTTTTAAAGACCATAATCAAGATAAAACAGAAATCTAAGTAACAAGGTACATTTTTACTAGCAAATGTTTCAGAATAAACCGATTCTAAGTTAAATGCAGAAAAATTCAAGAGGTTTTTAGACTCACATTAATCAGGTAAACACTTAGAACGATGCCATAAAAATAGACTAATATCATAAGTTTATTTAAAAGGCCAAACACAATATTTCTTACCCACCCAAGTATGCGCACGTCAATATTCAGTTTCAAGGCTTTGTTTTTATCATTTAAAAAAACAAAGAAAGACGAATAGTGGGTATGAAATCCGTAAGTCAAGTTCATTTTACGCCTCACAAAGCACAACGTCTCTTCGACAGATTTCTGATAACTTCTGAAAAACCGGAGAAAATTTCATACCGTATTTTGCTGTTACCGCCATGAATTTAGATGGACAACTCAATCCCACAATAATCTGCACAGCTCTTTTCATAAATTTCTCAGTTTATCTTATCAAAGCATTCTTTACTTCCAATAATGAAAAATATAAAATTTATCCAATAGACAAATAGTTATAGGTTATATATGGACCATAGCTGTAACTTGAAATGCGTAGAATTCTTGGCCGTAGAACGACAGCCTCACTTCCATTTTCACGGTTATTTTCAAATGCGTGAGTACAAGATGTGAATTTCGTTATCTTTGAAAATCAGAAATCGTATACAGAGGTCCTCACTCCACTTCTAATACAATGCACTCACAAGTACACATGTTCCAGCCCAAGTACACGGTATAACCGGTCACTAATTTGAGAGCTGATCAAGTAACTCGGTCAAGAATCGAACACGTAATACTAGTAAAATTTGAGCGTCAATATTCATCTTATCTGTAATACCGAAAAATATGGTAGTTTGTATTATTTTTATCCTAGAGACGATATTCTTTGACCAATTTTTACTCTCGAAGACAACAGCTACAAAGTACGCTGAAAATAGGTCTCAGTAGCAAAAGATGATGGATGGATAACGTGGAGTCAAGAGGAAGGATAACGTAGAATCTCTTTTGACAGGATCAAGTAGAAATTTGACATCACGCATACAGAGAAAACCGGTAAACTAAAGTTAAAAATCTAGTGAATCTAAGGGTAACCAAAGCCTTTCAAGTTTTCTTGCTATTTCAACAATGCTTTTATCTAACAATGTGCCCTAACATGATATTAAGTTAATCTTGAGGATTTCGTCCTTATCACGTCAAAAATCAAAACAATATTTGAACTACGAGTGATCGAGCAATAAATTAATAAATCGCGGACCTAGCAACGAATTACAGCGGAGGAACGAGCGCCGTTCAACGTAGGAGAGAAAGTAGCGTAACGCTTCTGTGAGCAGCAATTAATGGCTTCAATGCATTAGCGGACGAGTTTGCACGGAGCTCCCCTGAGTGGGGGTGCTGAGCAAGGTGTGATCAGAGGTGCGCCACCAGAGACTGCACCACACGAAACTGAGCCATGAGACGGTAAAATCGCACGGCGAGACGGAAGCCTCTCACGACGCATGCGCGCCCTTCGGAATCGAGACCAAAGCACCGTTTTATCGCGAAAAATCATATGCAAAACTGATGGACTTTAGCTAATGAAATGATTCAAATGTCTTAGTGATTAAGCTTTGGTTCCATTTCGTTACCACCGAAGTTTAACATTCCAATAGTGAAAATAGCTTAGAGCCAAGACCAAGCTCAAAAACACTCTCATTCAACTCACACAACAGGCATGGGCCAATCATGGCATAACTTTTGCCTAGTGATCCGCCTCACCAAGTTTTCACCTCTGTATAGACACACATTATGTATACGTACATGAAATAACTTTTAAGCTTAGTGTTTTTGTTTCATCATTGAGAATTAATAAAGCTCAAGTTTACTTCACCACTATAGACTGTATGTATTATACATGACAGAAGACTCGATGAAAATTTTGTTATTCTACCTAGAAATTTATGCATCACACGTGAACGTGATTTGCACTTACTAAGCAAGAGACTTATGAAATAAATTTTTACTACCCCAAGGGCTCACACAGACTCTTTTATAACGGATCAATAACACTTTTTCAACAGTGACAAGTAGACGTGACACTGAAGCAGGAGAAAATTCTGCCAGTAAATCCCGCATGGTCCGGTGAACATCATGAGGTGTTAGGGAATTTACACAATTAATTTTTCGCAAGCAATAGATCATGAGAATAATTTCTCAAAACTATTAGAATGGTCGAGTCGAAATATAACTACGGTAGGAACGAAAAAGTTCGGTGATTTCAGGGCGTCTTCCGGACCCTCTATTTGAATGCGTGCAGCGCATTTAACCTAGAATGGTTTTCCTAAGCTGATACACGCCTTATCGTTTGGCAGTTCAAGGCGAAGAGAAAATGAGGTTTAAAAGACAACATTTTGTTTATTAGGCAAACGAAAACTACATTTCGTCATACTTCTATGAAAATACAGTAAATATGATTTGAATAAAGTATTTGCCTAACTCTGAAAACGACGCCAATCTCAGTTTTTTCGTGAATAATGATGATGTTATAACTACGGGAAGTTCAGGCCTTAGTGTAGTATTTCAATTCAAGAGCTCTATTTTGATGATTACACTAATTCAAAATACTAGCAATGTATGCAAGAAGAATCAAAGTTTTATGAACTCACTACCCATAAGTTCATTGATCTTAGAAAAAATTATATTTATCGTATCTCCCATCAACATATCTTGCCATTTTCTATAAGAACAGAAAATTTCTAAGCCCTTCAGTTGCTCATAAATTTATCTGAACACCGTTTCAGGAATTGAACCGTTTTATTAAAGTAGGAAGAGGAGCTTAAATAACAAGAACGGCCGATAAGGAACAGAGGACAAGGACCCGTGGTTTACGAGAATTGAAGTCGTCAGCTGAGCTGTAAGTGCCTCCGTATCTCAGTAATGGTCCGATGCAGGCGCGGCGTCAGGCTCCCCTATCTAGCTAATAAGAGTTCAGCGCGGACGCTAGCGGTAACTGCATGGGAACTTGCGCTCATTACAATGGCAACCGCTGAGAATCAGTTGACCTCTCACAAAAAATCGTCGTGTGAGTCAACTTGCGCACAGTCCTGGAGCCCTGAAGCTATAGAAGCCCATGAACTTCACAACACACCGAAAAGTAGATCGTACACAGGAATCGATTAATTTGACGTCTTTTAATCAGGATAGTTACTCGAAAATAGCCAATGATATTTAACTTGCAGACTGACCGTGGCGGGGAACGTATCCCGTCTGCCTCCTCGATCAGCTCTAGATAACACACTGTACCCGGATGCCAGCAATACAATCAAAATCTAACAAAAAGAACTGGCGGAGAGCTGAACTTTAGAGCGTCACAGACGATGGCAACGATGTTGTCACAGCGCGTTCTGAGCGCGCCGTCTTGGTGTCAGGACACTATTAGAGCCATTGATTGCGTCTCGCGAGGAGGAGTGAGTGGCATCTCGGAAAAATAACTCGGTGAAAGTAACGTCATATGAGATTGCTGAGATTGCGCAGTGCCTTTGAACCCCATTTTGTTACAAATCATTGATTTCAATTATATTAAAAATACAACAAAAGAAATCCTTTGCTATGAACTTAGGCAGGTTCATATCTCTGACAGAAGTTATTTGTGAAGAGTTCGGTACACACATATGTTATCTAGGAAATCAAAATTTCTTCCAAAAGTGGGGTCTGCAAAAATCTAGTGAATTTGTATTTATATATATTTCCTGAAGGGAACACTTGTGAGGAGGTCCTCAGCTTATTATCGGTAACAAAAGTGGTCCTTGGTTGAAAAAAGTTTGAGAACCTCTGCTATTCAGGATCCCCAAAAATGTCATCCGCGATTAATTTTGACATTCGTTGTTGTTTTTTGGGTTTCATCTACTTTGTTTTAACGTGCAGTTCGTCCTTTTGTGCTAGTATTGTTATTTCAGAGAAAGTGTTTCGGAAGCAATGCGTCAGACTACCGTTAACCAACACCAGCAGGGACCTAATGGAGTTCTCCGTTTGGGGATATTGTAGGAGAAGGTTGGTGAAGTAAAGCACAAGTCATGGAATCGTTGAAGTGATCTTTGTATCGAGCTCGAGAAAAGGCCTGGGATGAATCCCCGTCGGAAATGGTCGTATTTTGAAAATTTTCCGGAAGCTACATGACCTTTGCAGCGAAGCAGGTAACACAGTTTGGAAAATAGTTGACCATATTCGGTACAGAATTTTATTTGCTCTCTGGTAATGTAAAATTGTAACGATTTATGAATTCGTATGTAAATCAAAATCTTTCGTGTGAAAGTATTTTTGGTGGACCCTATTTGTTTTAGTCTTGATACTGTGTAACTTTATTTAATAAATTTCTTTACTTTCAAACGTTTGTTCTGGTAACTCAGGATTTTACGTTTTTCATGTATCTTCCAAAATGTACTTTTCCCTCTTTTACCTTTGAAGAATACACAAAAGGAACTCCTTGTTTCCTCGAAAAGAAAAAGATTTGCATCGATTCGTCTTCGAGAAAGTTCTGAACTCGGTACACCTCCAGTTCAGAACTGAGGGGTTCAGAACTTGGAAGTCTCAGCATAATGAATACATGCCATACTATACTTTAACCCAAAAGTAATTTATTATGGCATTAAGATTATTGAAGTAAAATTTTGAGCCCCCGTCAGCTGATGAATCGCGAACTTTTGCCCTATATATTGCGCACCGCGCTGAGCTCTCAAAGCAGTGATTGACCCGTCAGGCAGACAGCTATGACCCTTATAAGCACACTCGCCTATCTCGCTTGTATTGTCTATCACAAGTTCCGCTCCAGAACGTCCTGCTTTGTGCCGTAAAAAATCGAACTATCATTTAACTTCTGCCCATATTTGTACAGGGACTATTTTCCGGGCGGTGTACAGCAGTCCTCTATTCCCGTACTATTGGTTTACGTAGAGGGTTGATTGACGGGTAATTTAACATGATTTATACATGCGAAAGTTTATGATGAAATTTAACGAAGGAATTCCGTGCTAACTAAAGTAATGACTAGTATCTTTTCAAGTAAAAAAAAAGTAACAACGATTTTATAATCAGCTTGAAAAGAAGCCCATAATTAACGTTAATATATTTTAGACTCATCCAAGTAATTCGAGACAGTTTTTTAACTGTTTCGATGGGCTTCACTGATTTCTAGGTTATATTAACCTCCACGCTGTTCAAAGCACCAAACTACGGTTGAACGCATTAACATCACATCACATTAACAGCACTTCCAGCTCTGTTAATTACACTGGAATTGTATTATTAGACAGCTGTGTGACGTCGTGTTCAATTTTGAATCACGTATTCTGCTACATTGCCCCCTCTTTCCGCTTTCTGCTTTAATTTAATTTTTTGGGGTTATGAGAAAAGGGTCAAATCACAAGACGCGACGACACACGACACGACGAGTTTTGAAACTAAAAATGTGAAACTACTCCCGTATTGAACATTTAAACTAGGTTTTCAGGACTCAGCGCTTATTTGCTTGTTGATGTCCGGTGATCTACGTTCTTGCGCTTGGCGAGAACCATTTCTTGACATGCTCTATCTCCGGGAATATACTAATCTCCAGTTTATCGAGCGCTCAGACTTTTTGTGGATGATGTGTCAGCGAATTTTTTTAATGTTTGGTCGTCAGAGTGTCATCTGAAACGGGATTGCCGAAAGGAGTTTTGAGATTTCGGTTGCAGATCTGTAGAAGTTTGATAAAATTGAACGTAGGATTATAATTCTTTCACAAGAACTGACCAAATACTAAGTGACCATCCAAAATTGAGTGCATTGATAGCATTGATGCAATTCAAAAGATTATGAACAAACTAAAAAGCCTCACTCCATTCAGTCATTCTCTGAGAATCCCGTCTGACGCGGGCAAACTTTTTTCAATGTCTAACAGTCTTCATGCCTAGCATTGCATTCGAGTGTATGGTACAGCACTAATTTACTCCCAATACCAAATTTTTGAGCTGAAACGCATTTGCAGCGTAGTTACGCTGCGGGGGCAGGAAAACCCCCGAAGAATTCAAAGTGAACTTCAAAAATAGAACGTACCTCGTATACATGATAATCTAACCCGAAATGGAAGTTAACTTCATACTTCCTTATTATTCAAAAGCTCGGTCACAACACAGTATTTCATTCATTGGAATTTAGACTTGGAATTCTATCCCGGCTGAGATCTGCGGAAAAAGTTATTACAAAGCTTTCAAAATGAATCTTGAATCCCTCTTTCTACCAGAATATTAATCACATAAGGTAATCAAGTCAAATCTTTTCTGGTAAATGACATCTTGGTAGGGTAATTTGCCATAATTAATGACATAGGTCTCAAGTCTCATCTAGAATACACCGTTAACACCTAGCCCATATAAACAATTGTAAAATAAAGCATCGTATCATGAGTAAACCAATCATTGATAAGTCTAGTGTGCAACTAGGTTAAGCGAATTAGGTTAAACGTAATGGTACACCTTAAAATAACGTTAATGATAGGATGCTCTAGAATTCGCTGAACTTTTGTATTCAGGCTCGTAAGTAGCTATATTTGTATGTGTCTATTGTAGTACACTTAAGAAACAATCTACTGTCGTATCGCTTGTGGTAAACAAATTGTTTAAATTATTTTAAAAATAAGCATTTCTTGAACATACTGATAATTGATACCAGTAAAACCTGTGTTGAATGTTCACGGAAAAGGAAACCTCAGCTTTCCCCAAGTTACCACAGGGAAAGTTTCGTTTCCGCTGCTGCACACGCGATATGCGACCAAGCACAGGTCGCGTCAAACTTGTGTGCAGAGCGAGCCCTCACTTCACACACGTCTTACTAGATGGTGGGTCATCCGCTGGATGAGCTGCACTTTCCGAAGATGAAAGAGAGAAAATGAGAACTATCACCTGTACATAAATTCTGACGAAACAAAAATCCCACCAACACTCATTTGTAAACTTTAAATAAGTCTCTTCCATTTACGGTTATCGCCGATGCAATAAAACTCGGTTCGTCGGTATTTGAATCTCTGCTTGTTCGGTTGGTCAGTCCGTTCTGCGAAAGTCTGCGCAGTGAGTATCTGAGCAGTGAATAATAGCCATAAATTTTCGCTTAACAGGAATTTATCAGCTCTAATTGAAATTCATTCAAAATTTCTTCTTCCGCCAAAATGAAGTAATCGAAAGAGGCAAGGACATCTAAATGACAGAAAAAGTTCTATAGGAGGAATAATCGTTCTACTTAAAATAGTCCCGTCACTATCAACAACGCGAATGTTATATTAATGAATTTGAGCACAGAAGTTTTCTTCCAACAGAATATAGACGTTCAGTCATTGCTGAAGAAATTTGACACAGAATGGTTCTGTGTTTCCAGCTTTTTAAGAGTTAATTTTTCTCAACTTGAACCTCCAATCCCATGGAGGTTCAAGCACACTAAGCACAGCCATAAAATGCATCGAAACGAATTGTGTCGCCGAACACGAAGCGTCATCGAGTTAGGCAATGAAATTTAGAAGCGCATTCTAGGATGAGAAGAAGGCTCTCATCATAATCGGCTTCCTGCGCTGGTGGTTGGGATGGCCCGCTCGGTGCGTGGGTCAGCGAGCAGGAGCGGAGGGGCCCGCGGGTGCCCGTAGGCCGCGCGGCCCCGCCACTTTCACCGGACACGTCCTGCCCTGCCGCCCCTGCCCACACGGCTGCTGGTCTGTCGGACGCACGCGCACTTGCAACAAAAAACCCACACGCGAGTAAGCGGTACATTTTGGGCACACGTCATTTCAAGGCAAAGAGACTCGTATACCAGAAACACTTGGTCGCACTTGAGAGCAATTTGGAAAGAGAGATCTATTCCGAAGACTTTAGAAAAAGCAGCTGGAATTCATGTTCTCTGCTTTAACAGCAGTTCCAAAGCGACTAATAAAATGAGACCACAGGGAGTTGCTTCATATTAATCCCAACGCTCTGCTTACTACGGCATTCATACTGCTAAGTTGGTCTGTGCTACAACTTCAGGGCATAAAAAGTATTTTGAAACAATTTTACTGCAAGGGAAAAATATTCAGATTATCGGGAACATTTCAGGTAATCAGAAGCATTCGCAACACAGTGTTTTAGGATATAAAATCTACTCAAGTGCAATTCGCCTCCAACTTGTACGAAATTTCAGTCCCATGATTCTTGACACGCACATTGCGATTTCTTCATCTAACTGAGCCATTGCGTTTTCCATTTGTTTGCCAAGAAGTGAAGTTCCAACTTAATTCATAAGTAAGAGTTGTAATATATAGAAATTCTCAACATCAGAAAGACTTCTGCCACGCATAAGAACTTCCAGGGAATGCGGGAAATTTTATAATTGAAATGAGCCATGAATGTACAAGCAGAATCTCATTCATGGTCGAACAAATGTACATTCATGTATTTTAATGTGGTATCACTTTTATCTTTTTTCCATACAGTTTGGAATTTCTGGAAACAAAGGGTTAATCAGTTGAATAATTCTGCCCCTTAAAACAATCTGTTTTGTTTGATTAGATTGTTTAGTGGAGGAACGCAATTATTCCAGGTATAGTTTTTAGACTTGCATGTAATTTACGACGTATAAGGAAAGACCCTGCAATAATTGAAAATATTCAGTACCATTTTTTATAAACAATTTGCATTAATTTTTGTTCCTAATTTAACACTATATCTACCTACAACATTACGGTTACCGACGTAAGAAAACTCTAAGCGTATCGATGGCTAGACAACAAGTCAAACTTGAGAATAATAAATTACTAATGCAAAATTTGATTAGGCACGATTCTCGAAAACTGTCAAAAAAGCACGCATTGCGTCTTTAACTATATATAATCACTTTCTATACCTTTCATTGCCTATTATTACTTATTAGACAGAAAATCACACATGTTTATTCAGCTAGGCAATAATCGCACAGCTATGATGGAAAGCAAATTATATCACGCTAGTCAACCTGAACAAAAAAATCCTGGAATTGGAAGAGGTGGGACAGACGTTAGTGCGCACTCCCTTACGTCGAATTTCTGCTCAGACACTCAGGTGTTCCTGTAGCTTCGGTATGAGCGATCAAGTTGACAGAGAAATGCAAACTTCGCCATTTCACTCATTCTTACCGTCGTTATTTGAGCATTTAAAGGCATAGAAATTGAGATTATTTGGGATAGGTGGGGATAACTGGAATGCCCAATATTTCCCAGCGAGGCTGGATCTGCCATGCATTCGTTAAGACTTATCTGTACGAATGTAGTGGACACAATCGAAGAGTTCATTAAGCAACTCCCACAATGAGTACTAAAACTCGCAGTTTCAAACAGTAGTTAGAGTAACAATGTTACTGTTGCAACAAAATATGAAAATTGATTGCAATTATTACCTGCAGGCAAATCCGCTAAAGCTTTTCCAAGGAACAGAATAAAGGTTTCCTGACAGTGTTCTTAAACAACTTTTCTTGATAAGCCGAAGAGGTGAAAGTTCACCACTATCATCAGCTATGAATCCTCAAACGTCACTCGTTTTCACCGTCACCAGTGCGTTCAGTACATTTACGAGCAACAAAAAGCTTATCTGAACCAATATGAGATAAAGTAATCGAACTTTAAGGACTTGAGTGGGACAAGCACAGCCCGTTTTGAATATCATGGATAGCATTGAAGAGAAAGAGAAAGGGCATTAAAGAATAGCAGCGTCGCAGACCAGCTGTTTAGAGCGACGTACGCGCGTTCTTTCAAGCAAGAGACCACATTCTGAAGGGAAAAAGCAACTTGAAAAAAAGCACGAAGAATTCTATGACGTAGGTTAAGCCGGGAAAAAAAGGCGTAACAAAGTGAATAGGTAAAACGTAATATTTAGCAAAATGTCATGAGCAATGTTATTTATAATAGAACTTCCTGAATAGCGATTGACGAAACATCGAAATACGTTTTATAAAGTTGCGTAAAGTGCAAAAAGACTCTGTACACACAATATATTGTATTCAAAGAAAAACAAGAAGTCAAAAAGTCAAAAGTTTACCACATGTTGCTGGGTTTGTGACTCGTATGTTTTGTGCAGAGGCGCAAGACACTACTGCAGTGGCGACGTTACAATCTTCATTGAATATGTTAGAAATTAGATTTTGACATTCTTTCAAATTTTAATGGAACCTGAATAGGTCATACTCCCAAAACAATAGGACAAAACAATACATTTCAATCAATAATTAAAAAATGTGTTTCAAAAACGTTTGAATTTTGAATAGGACTTGACATCAGCACACTACAGGTGTATGAAAGAACAGCCGGATGTATAGAAAAAAATAACCACCAAATAATAGATCATACGCGATGTGTTAGTGGTTCTAAGAAAAATTACTGAAAAGTACAGCGTTTATCGCAATTAGCGAGAGAGGACTTGACGATTGTTAGTGGTCGTATTTAGAATGCTTTGTCTGAGAAAAGGCGTTTAAAATTTAAGTAAATTATCAAGAACTGTAAATCCTAACATGGAATAGATACCATAAATGTTTCTTTCGATCTTGAAAGAGCATAAACATAGTTTTAAACACAGTAAAATATTTGTAACCTAAATTCTGTAAGTGGAAATTAGTTTCGTACCGCTACATTTCCTGCAAACATATCTACAATTCAAGACAACAAGAAAAAAGATGAGAAAGTTTCAAAATTTACGACCTAGAAAACTTCTAAAATTTTATTCAGCGAGAGAAACTCGGCACTTTCAAATTGCTTATTGTATCCAGCCTGCCCGCTCATGCACGATACATCCCAATTTGATAACGCTGTCGTACATGTTTTTCTTGCTGCGCAGCGGCAACGGTAACATTTCGAGTGGGAGTTGTTGCTGACCGCAGAGCTGTTTGAACCAGGGTTGTCAGATTGTATTTTCTCTGGCCAAAATTTTAAACTTTGACCTTTTATCAAATCAAGTTTAGCCACAAAATTTATTACGCCCTGCTGGGTTGTCAGATGCTGAGTAATTTATTTTCGGTAAAAGTTTCTGAAAAACATTCAAATTTTAGAGTTTCGGGCCACAAAAAAAGGCCATTCGAAAACTGTGGCCGGAACCAGCAGAGGTGCGCTGGGCAGGGCAGCCACGTCCAGCAGAGCCCCGCAGTCTGGCCGCCACGGCCCCGGGCGCTGAAATGCTAATATGGAATAATGGACGGCCAGGCATCTCCGCGCCGAGTTACAATTAGACCCCGCCAAAAATAACAGCTCGCCTAAAAAACGCATGCCATGCATGACTACACAACTTTGTATACAACAACTAGCTAATAAATGATCTCCGCAACAATAAACAGCGAAATGTATGCTTCGAGAACCTTATATTAATTAATAATACAAAGTATACTCCCAATGATCCCATCGCAAACGGGATGCCGAGAGTTATATTTTTACAGATTAGCACACCCGTATTCCAATAAAATGTAAATGAATATAAAAACAGAAAACATAAAATTAATCAAGTATATACTATTACGAAAGTAATCTCAGGTACATGTGGTTACACAATGCAATAATAATTATCAGCACTAGACGGCTCACTGACCGGTATAACCTCAGCTCCTACGCTACAGCAACTCTAAGTCCCATCTAAACATTGCCTAATTCAAGCCTAAATTTACATTTTCGATTTGAGAGCAAGTCCACACTTCAGAGAATTGGCACAGTTGAGGTGAGTGTTTAAAAATAGCTAAAGAAATAATTGATTGAAATTAAAATCTAAAGAGACAAATCGTCAACGTTGACGATGAGCGGAGCACAAAATAAGCCACAAAGATAGGGTGAAAATGCAAAAAATTTACAGCTAATTTTCATGAGCGAAACGAAATTTGTCGAACGCTACATTAAATCAATGTAAAATTTGAACTCTCAAACGATGAACACAGAGTACCCGAGCCATTGAATTACGACAAATCAATTTTTTTTTAACGTTTAAATTAATATCCGAAATAAAAGATGAGATACAACATTTATTAAAAGAGTACAACATTTTTTGACTCAGGTGTACAGTGAAGCACATTAATTATTCACACCTTAATTAGAAACTACAAGTAACCCTCATCAATGATAGAGAACTAAATTATCAACTTGATCGGAGAAGGTTATTAATAAGGTTTGTTTTTATTGAAGTACAATAATAGACTTCTCTGACAACATGATTTGATTCTATATGCTTGGAATTTTCTTCCCGCCCTGTAGTAAAGTCAGGGTAGGTAAAATAGAGTGAAAAGCAACCGTCGAAAATACATTATACACTTCCGTTGGGTCAGTTCAGACGAAGGTCTAGAAGGAATCGGAAAAGTCAATTTATTCTTCATTCAACGATATTGCACGAGAAAATGGCTCTTTACAGAGTGTACATAGAAGTGCTGTTTCCTTAAAATTCTCTGTTGACGATTTTCTATCTCTTTCTAGTTCACTGTTATGACATCAATGAAGCGTTAAATTGTGGCATCCGTGATATTCGATTAGTAGGTGGATAACACAATATTTTTCAGTTCCAAACAGTGATAGAAAATGAGTAAAAGAATTACAGAGAAAATATTTCAGCAAGCTTCAACAATCATTCCAGCATAGTCTTCAGTATGTTACAAGCGATGCGAGAGGTAAACGATGATGCCTTCTCCTCTATTGTGGCCAACTAGAGAATGTAATGACTAACTGGAACTTTCAACATAAATATTTTTCTTCACCTTCAAGCCTGCTTTATTACGCAGGAAAACTATGAGAAGTGTTATCTTATCCTGCTTGTAATGAACCTGTTGAGAATATAAAAATAATACAAACAAGTACTTGAGAAGTTAATTCATCGAAAAATATTTTTGCATGGCTTTGGTCGAATTGATAGTCAAATGATTTTCGATTTGTTAGCATCGTGCTATCTGGATCACGCTTATCATCAATTAAGCAATATAACCCTGGTGTTAGTCGTGGCTACGGAGTTCATGAAGATGGCAAGACGTGATGGTAGGACATGGTGGTGATGGTGGTGACGGAGGTAAGGTGTTCCCGGTAAACCGACGCTGCGAGTCTGTCTAGGCCCTCAGGTCACCGCTGCGGTTACAGACGCGCAGCAATTTCAGGTCTACTCCGTCTCAGCTCGAAAATAGACCCCAAGCCTTCCAAAACACGTATACAATGAAACATTACTGAATTACAGACAGAAACGAATAGAAAATTCTTTAGATTCAGCGTTCCATCAAATGAAGAATATTTTATATTTTAGTTAAATTCATGAGCAATCATTTTTTTCCTTAAGTAGCTTCATGTAAGAAAAGAGGTGTTTGGATTCGATGACATGAAATTAACATGCGTATGAACGAACAGAACTGACATAAAAGAACTGAATGGTTGAACCCACATACCGACATCAATGAATAATAATAATAGTTGGAAGAACTACTTCTGCTTCTCATTGGTTTAACTTGAGATTAGCTGTTCAATAGGCAAAGTAAATTTTTCTTCATATTTCTATCGATTAAATAGCAAAATAAATCTGCACCAAAATTAATGTCACGAGAAACGCATTCAACTTTCAGAACGAAAAGATTCAACTTTCAGAACGAACACGTTCTACCCTCTCATTTTCGAGGAATAAGAAATAATTAGCAACAACGAAACTTGAAAAAATTAACCAGTTTTTAAATTATTTCAGCCAGTTTTAAGAACGAAGAAAATTTTGAAACCTCATTAGAATGGCGCATTCCAAGGAAAAATGAAAAAAACTCGAGTAGATATATTTTCTTTAGATTCAGAAAGTCTCCAAGAAAGTCTCCAAGAAAGTCTCCGTACTTTCACTGAGGAACTCATGCGAGTGATCTACAGTTCGATCTCGCATTATAGGAGCCGCAGATAAGAAGGAATCTGAGCGAAACCAGGGAGACAACTGAGATCGGTGGCGTAAATTAGGGACACACGGAGCAGGCTGCTTGTTCCTCACCTCAAATGAGTTCACTCAACTCCTGGTCCGGGATGCCGGTCGCGAAACAGAACCTGTGTCTTGCCAAGCTTGGATTTACACCAGGTTTGGTAGGGCGGGGTGGATCGCAAGTACTTCCAAAATCTCCAGACCTAGTTCGAAGCCTTTACAGGCTAAGTTGCGGCAAGAGTGGCTATGTAAATACTCGAGCTAAGAATGTCGGCGCATGAAACAACCTCGACATACCACCAGAGCCAAATTTAGGGTGGAACAAAGTTTGGCAAGATAGTTCAGGTAGGAAGCCCAAAGTTTGCGGCTGCAAAGAAATTCCTCGAAGCCGTGCCGGTCTACCGAGCCCGGGTTTCAGGGACCATAGCTATAGATTATCGCGCGATTAGGCCTTACAATCAATGAATTAGTCCGATACGATCGTCCTGGCTCAACGTAGCCGGTTTTAGCAGTTACAAAAAATGCTAGCGAACTGAAAAACTGTACTTGCTATTCATTTAATTAAAAAAACTACATTACTTAAATTGAACTAATGAATCGCAACATTAATTGGTGACGATGAACATGAAAAATATTACCTCAAGAGAGCAACAATGTTTATAAAAAATCAAAGTAAGAAGTCCTATCAGAAGAAATCGATGTTTGCGCGGGACAAAATGTACTTTGAAAACGTCTCTTGCAGAAAATTGCAGAAAAAAAATCAACATGAAACGTGAAAAATTTATTCGGAAATATTCAAAGCAATCCTAGAAACAGAATAACAATCACTTTTTCAGCCATTGACCATATTTTTCAACTTTCGACTGCTGCAAAAGTCTCGCAATTACAAACTCGAGGTGCGATTTCATCAAAAAATTTCAGGTAAAAAATGCATGTTCATCCTTCAGCCCAGACTACGTTCATCAATATTCATTCAAGTCCCCAAGAACTTCTCGTTTTCGCCAATTAGGGAAGAGCGGTGGACAGACCAGATGAGCGCAACATACAGGCCTGCGAAGCAAGAGAAAGTGCTCGCTTTCTAGCGAGGCTCTCATGAAAGACAAGTTGCAAGCTTGGGTATCGGCCGTGCAAATCTCAGTGCGCTCTTGAATGAGCTTATGCAAATTTCACCAGATCAAAATCACTCCAAATTGACGACCAGAGCCCATGAAGAGATGAGTGACTGTGTCAAAGGAAGAGATGCATTCAATTAGCGAGATGAGAGATACCGTGGCAACGTGGATTGGAAAAATTGATTTCAGTAATGAGGGCTCTGTACAAAAACAACGCGACAATCTGGATAATTATCCTCTAACTTATTCTTTTTTGCAATAGTTCCATACCAGAAGTGACATTGAAGAAAAAATGAAAAATAATAATGATGCGCTCGTGACTCAAACATTGATAAAAAATTCGTAATTTAAATAGAAATTCAGAAATCTTAACTCCGCTAGAGAGTGGATGGGAAAGAAATAGCAGATAATTTAAACACTGAAGGAATACTTATAATAATGGTGAAACTAGATAAAGAAATTACTTCCATACGCTAATCAAAAATAATAAAGCTGATAAGATGAAGCTCCACTAGAAAACTCGATATTATGATCATTCATCATCCTTAAAAAGAATTGATGGTTTACCTAAATCAAACTCACCACCCTTGATTTCATCGACATGAATACAATATACCTTAGCGAACTGTTAAAACCATACACACTTTTTCTTCAGGGTGCTAACTATGCACGCAAACTATTGTTCGACAAGTTTTGGTTTAGGCCTTTTTCTCTTCCAGAAAGCCTTGTCAGAAGCGAACAGAGGACAAGGTTGCCTCAAGTCTTCAAACGAAACCGTCAACACGGAAATGTATGGATGCGAATGCGAATGGAACCCCATCCGTGCATTAGCATGCAAGACACACATGACGACGGCTTATCTACACGGCGCCACAGGCCGCGGTGCCGCCTCAGCGCGCTGCTCTGCGCAGCATGATATGAAATACCAGCTGCCATTCATCGTGGCTGATGTAGAGGGTGGTAGACACTCACCCGACGCCTCATGCAAACACAAGCTATGAGAGTCAGCAACCGAGCAAGTCTGCAATAAATAAAGAAACAGAAGACGCCGGATAGATAAAATAAAACGAAACATCTCGGCTTTGAGCAACAGTCAACACTACTATGGGATGACCGCTAACGATAAACGTTTAATATATCAGCAATAACCACAGAACAATTCACTTAGATCGAGCATAAGAGCAAGAAAATTATTTAATAAATAATAATTCATGAGATCACACGCTGTACATGTTCAATGATTTATGTAGTGAGGAGCATTAAGTCGAACAAAAACACATGCAGGTAAGTAGCATCATGAGAATAAAAAGTATCATGAACACACACAACCAACACTAGAACGTTTCTCTGATTCACGCAAAAAGGATATCACAACAGATCTGATGTAATCAATCATAAACATTTCCTTACTGCTTGTTCATTTGTCCATGCATTTACGACGACCCCAAAAAGTAGTTGAGATCCACGAATTGAGTACTTTCTCTTTTCTCCCTGAGGAAACATTTCAAAGATTTACTTAAAAATAATTAACAAACAGATATTTCCTGAGAAAACTTTGTTTCCCTGTAAAAACAACCCTCCTGGCGATGACGCGATAGCTCGAGTGTGGTCGAACTTGGAAGGGTCACCGTCGCTTGATGTCAGCGCTCGCAGCGGCGCTGCCTGTCCAGTGACGGCCGGCTCTGGCGCGGAGCCGTAGTAGCAGCAGCGTTCCAGGGAGCAATGCTCAGTGTGGAATGCATAACAATGGACCATGGACTATCATCATTCTTTTTAATTGGAGGGCATTGAAATGACCAGACGGCGAAGATATTATCATCTTTATAAAAGTTCGACTTGATCAATTACTGACTTTTACAACACTAATGAGGGGTCGATAAACTTACTCCAAGTTCCGGCTAACCCAATTTTGGAAGAAAATCATGAACGTGAAAGGATGGAGCACTAGTGTTGCAGAGCGACAGCTGTTCGCTCTCGCCAGAATTGCTAGTCGTCATCAATCACCTGCGTATTGAAGTAAGGAACATAAAAGGCTTGCCAAATCAAGAGAGCATATATAGTACATATTCTCGCTGCCACGAATTCATCAATAAATAACTTATGGTGAAGTTGAAGAGATACACAGTAAAAGTATTTGTACATATTTTCAGGTGCACAGAAGTAACATTGAATCGGCAAACGAGATAACTTAAGAAAAACATGTTTTGAAAAGTAAAAGTATTTTTTGTTTAGTTTCAGTAGAGCGTAATGAAATTTAACTTTTTTGAGGACATTATTAGCAGAAGCAATATTAAAATTGACGTTATTAGCTTTTGAAAAGATTTCGTCGGAAACATTCGACTAGTACATTCATAACTGTTATCGTATCAAGGCGCAATGAAGCTGAATTCCGTGGGGTAAGAAAATCCTGTCCAAAAATAGAGTAGCAGCTACCTTTCTATTGTTGAAATGTTATATGTTGAGTTCTCATCATATTAGTCAGCTACAGAGTTCAAGTTCCTAACGCAAAACACCGATGAAAATTACGAGTTCAACTAATTCAGATGTAACCCGCAATCAATGAATTTTTTTAGTACACGATAGACAAATTACCACTAATATTCCGGGAGAAGCAAAGATTTTGTTCAAATAGTTCATATATCCTGTCGTATATCAAGAGGACAATTTGTTACACCAGCGATGAAAGCACAGTAGAAATACTATGCAGAAGGCTGCCGTAAACCTGAAAATCAAAATTATAAACTTGTGTTACATTCTTGACTCTTTAATAAGCCTCAAAGTATCAAGCTTATTTATGCAAAGTTATAGCTTCTAGTTGCGCGCACACTTGCAGTACGTATCATCGCAATAATTTACTGCTGGCCGTAAAAAATTAATCGAACGATCACCAATATGAAAAACGTGCAAGAAGCGTCCAACTGAAGCTCAATTTTCCTCGCGGAGTTATGTCAAGATTGCCGCAAGCCCCAGGTAGAAAATGCGGGTTTCCGTCTCAGACAAAACAGGCAGTGCAGGACGCCGAGACTAGAAAGTCATTGAGAGCAAAATCAAATAACAAAATTTTTAAACGTAACGTAAAAGCTTGACATTGAATTTACTTATATTTCTTTATAAGTGTGAATACATTTGAGAGGCGTTTTGGAGACATGAGGATTACAAACGAGACTAAATAACTAAGATGGATTGAAAGAAAACGAACTAAATAGGCATCGGCTAACTCAAGACACATCCAATGCATGCAGGCAAACATGAACGTGTTAGAAAAAAAGTACTTACTGAGTTCGTCCATGAGACGAACAAGCGTCAACACGAAGGAGCAGATTTCCGATTTCGCATTACTCAGAATTTACAGTTATTACTTAAATAGGGGATTGTAAACAAAGGATTAAAGCTCGTTTGCCCATAATTTTTCTTAGTAAAATTGTACACAGGAATTGGCACGAAAAGATGAGGTAGTAGAATACGCAAATTAATTAAAAATTGGAAAAATAAAAAGTTCTTTCTTAATTTGCGAACATACTTATGCCAAGCAAGAGGAAATAGTTCTATTAAATGTCCACATGAACTTTAATCTGCACTAAAGGCGGTTCTCCTGCACCCTGCACAGTACAGGAGGCGTGCAGTAAATGAGCGCTGTGCTGGTTCCATCCCTGAAACGATAGGCCTTTCACTTTTATCTACTCTTCGCAATTCTGTCTTAAATTATCTTACAAGCATTTGGGAACTAAATACTTCTGTTGGTGAAGTCGAAATATTGAAGGCTCTCTATAAGCTCATCATTCTCCCGAAGTGTGCCTAGAAACAGCAGTCATTTAGCTGAGAACTCTGAGCGGAGTGATGTAGCGTTTTGGTAATTGTATCACGCCTACACTCATATGACTGTCATCTCTTGAATTTTACTACTTTCCCTGCGTCATAACTCACAATTCCCATGAATAGCAATAGAGTCATCTGCATGCAGGTGATCGTTGCCATTTGGACAACCAATCGATTGTGAAATTAACGACTGTAGAAAGAATAATGTTCAAGTGGGACACAGTGAAAGAAAATACGTATTCGTACTTCTTTTAATCCGGATTACAATTTTGAAGTAATTGAAGTTCGTTAAGTTTGCATGTTATAGGTGCATTAATATGAATGTCATTGCTTCATGCTAACCGAAAGAGCTCCAACTTTAAAGAAAATTTAATTCCTGACAAAGTTTTGAGGAAGGTACTTGAGTGAATCGATCTTTATAAAAGCTTAATTAGACGAAGAAATTATGCAACGCACAAGCTTAACGGGCTGTAAGAAGCGAACTTTGAGTAAAATATTAAATGCCACTCAATAAAGTATAAATCCCAAAAAATCTGATTCATACGAATAATTTTTACTCGGCAGCTTTCTTCCGTAAGAACACATAGTTTTTACGAAAACCTATCAATATTTTATCTAACACACTAAATTATTGATCATACATCATCATCATTTTCTCAATTTCACACCAGAAAGAAATTGAAATGTAATTTTGCAGGTACAAGAATACATATCTTAACCTCTGAATTACGTTTACTCAAGTAAATTTTTACCAATCATCAAACTAAAAATAAAAAAAATTAAGAGATTAGGGAGGACGAAACTTGTAACTATCCTCGATATTTCAGGGTAGATTGGCAACACAAATGCTGGAAAAGAAAATTACAATAGAAATTTTAACAACTTCCTCGTCACATTGTGCACTTAACACGAAAAACACTACCGCCATCGACTGTATTGTACTAATCCACATGAGTGCGCTCTGAGAATTGCCTAATTTGACAAAGGAACCTCATTTAACTCGAGCACAATGGGACCCTTGACGCAACTTCGGAACAGAAGCTCCTGCAAAAAAAAAACATTACAGAAAGTTTCCTCCACCCACTTTCTTGTTATGGGAAGAGAAAACAAAGCCCCCAAGCTATAATAAAGCCAAACAAAGAGGAGCAAAACCGTCATAAGCAGAGCGTCTTTGCCCATCATCACGTTTTTTAACGAGGAAAGGGCGGCTCTCCCTTCACTTATGCACTTGTGATCCGAACTTACACCGTAATGAACCCGAAATGACATTTGAGCTCAAAGCCCAGCAGATATAATATAATCCGGAATCATTTATCACTCATTTTTCATCTTTGCATTAATAATACAGCTGCGATACATAAAACTGAATGGTGCTGTGAAAAAATTTCCTGCGAAAATAACCGTCTTATAAATCGCAGCTTACTTGTATTTGGACAACTGAAGAATAAGATGTACAAATTTTGTTGAACCCTAGTCAAACAAATGTCAATACAGCGCTTCGGTGTCGTCAGGCAGACAAACCAAAGTTATTTATACTCTGGATTGTTCATAAAAATGCTGACTGATCAGTCTTGTATCTGAATGACCGTACTCGGAAAGCTAATTTGAATCTACATTCGCCAAAAATAATGCACTTATAGGTAAAGTTTATATCTGATGCTAAAACGCTGATATTGGGAGTAGGTATTTCATTATCAAAAAAACCGAGTTGAATGTAAATTTTGTATTAGAGGATCTATTGTTGATGAAAATGAGTAGTTTTTCTACGTTTGACATTAGTTCAGGCAACGCTTGAAATTAGGAGTCAAGTTTTGGCCCAGTTTGAGTAATTTATTTCAGAACAAAGCTTCCGAGAGAAGAACATCCTCATTCTTTCATTGACATTGTGAGAAGAAGGAACCTTTAAAGTCAATTCACTATTTCAACGGATTACGTTTTCACTTTGAAATTTACTGCATAAAAAAGGACTCGATAAAGACATGCATGAAGGCCTTTGAAAATAACTTCATGTTAAAATTAAAGGGTTTCACTGAAAAAATCGATTTTGCAAGTGATGTGCACGAATATCAACGCTGGTATTTGTGGAGAATGTCGATCTAATAATATTTATCGGGAGGAAAAAAATACTATTTGAAAATACTAAGTATGAAGATATGGGTGGCCCTCCTAAAGTGTGGGGATACGTTCCACACTTGATGAATTCCACGCCTAACGAATTTTTCAATTTCATTATGAGTTACGAAGAAAACACAACGCCCACTACTTCAGCTGCAACTATGATGGATACGTACACGGATATAGGCTCACCAACATCCCTGAGTTGAAACCTTTCTCTGGTGAATTAATCTGTCAATAATGAAAGCAATACTTCTGTTCCTAATAGAAACTACCCAAGAGAATGCTGAACATTTTCAAGCTTATTCAGTACCCGTAAGCTTCTGGATTCACGATAAAAGAAAACCTTAGATAAAAAGTTTACTAGAATTGATGAACAATACTAATATATTTAGATTTTGAATTCGAAAATGTCCATTACTTTTGCTGATAAATATTGTTGACTGTACAATTTGAAATTGAATATTTTTGTGAGCATCAATAATGAATAGGAATTATCAGACTTTAAAATTGTGCTTTCACACTAACTCGCACATGAGGAATCAATAATGGCATACAAAGAAATCCTGTGCCGCAAAGAAGTTGTTCACCACGAATCCCACACATTAAAGAGGGCCACTATAGTAGCTAAACCCTCACAAAGCAGTTTTAACGTGCAAAAACTCTTCTTATTCCCTTAATAGAGTTATATGATCCCCTCGATTAAATAATTTAAAACATTCGCTCGAATTTATGCATGCCACAAATTAAAGAAAATTTTTGAGTAAGACTCTCTAAATCTGCAACTGCTGGAGTCAGCAAATCATTTCACCAACTCTCCACACCTGACGGAAACTGAAAACTGATTGGCTGGAAATTAAACAGTTTCTCAGCTCTCGTCAATTGCAGCGCCTGTTTCGAAGGACTTCACTAAAGACAGTATTTGGCACGAGGTAATTTGTATTGGTATTCCTACTGTGATGGCATTCCTTCTGTTTCGTACTTGGATGAGATAACGAACGACTTTTTTTTAGTTCGCCAAATTGCAGAATGTTTTATTTTACCATCAATCTGCAATGATCGCACAAAAATAGTCGCAAAATAATCCACTCTCACACAAAAATTTTTACTTTCATTTCCACTGTTTGAAATCTTGGCCTTCCAGAAATTGTTGCCAAAATTCACCGATTTTGTATTATTACATAAGGTTGTGGTGATCCCAGCGGCAAGCCGCGGACCTCCACAAGACCTGAGAAAAGCTGCCTCCAGACTA